>JAKSZT010053816.1:3513712-3542019 GCA_026826555.1 Tolypeutes matacus | reverse complement strand
GTTCTAAGGCTTCCTTTAAGATTTCCTGCAAAGGTGGATTCTTTTTTTGCAAACTCTCTTAGTTTATGTTTGTTTGTGAATACTTTATACTCATCTTCATATTTGAAGGACAGTTTTGCTGGATAAAGAATTCTCAGCTGGCATATTTTCTCTTTCAGTTTCCTAATTATATCATACCACTGTCTTCTCGCCTCCATGGTTTCTGAAGAGAAATCTGCACTAAGTCTTACTGGACGTCCTTTGTGTGTGATCGTTTGCTTTTCTCTTGCTGCTCTGAGTATTATCTCTTTATCTTTAACATTTGACAGTCTGAATAATATGTGTCTCAGCGTAGGTCTATTTGGATTTATTCTCATTGGGGTACGGTGTGCTTCTTTGACATGCAAGTTCATTTCTTTCATGAGAGTTGGGAAATTTTCAGCTATTACTTCCTCAAATACTCTTTCTACCCCTTTTCCTTTCTCTTCCCCTTCTGGAAGTTCCATGACACGTATGTTGTTGCGTTTTGTGTTGTCATTCAACTCTCTGAGCCCCTGCTCAATTTTTTCCATTCTTTTCTCACTGTGTTCTTTTCTCTCTTCAATTTTAGCTGCTCTGTCTTCGGTTTCACTTATTCTTTCTTCTACCATTTCGAGTCTGCTGTTGTATGCCTCAAATGTGCTTTTGACTTCACCTATTGTGTCTTTCATTCTCATGAACTCCGTTACTTTTCTGTTAAGGATTTCAAATTCTTCTTTGCGTTCTCTCAATGTCTTCTTGATGTCATTTACCTCTTTAACTATATTGTCTTTCATCTCATTAGTTTGATTTTGGAAATTTGTGCTCATCTCACTGATTAGTTCTCTCAAATTCTGCATCGCTTCTGGGACTTTGATGTATTCCTTTCCTTGGGCCATGTCTTCTATTTTCTTAGTATGGCTCATAATTTCTTGCTGGTGTTTAGGCATCTGGCTAGGTTGTATTTTACTTAGATGCTCTATCTCTTTCTCTTTTATAGGATTTTAGTGGCAGGAGGCTGTGTGTTACCACGCCCTTTGATTTTTGGCTCAACCTTGATTGTTAGGATTGTCCTGCTGGTTGCTCAAAACTTGGCACTGGATCCAGTAATTTGTTGTAGAGTCATTTCCTAGGGCCTTGGGCAGGGAGGTTATTGAGGCCAGGAAAAGCCTTTCCTATTTATTTTTTATTTCCTTATGTGCACTTTCTTGGTCTGCCAGTAGGTGACGCTCATAGGCAGCTCTCAATCAATGCCTTATCGGAGTGTATTTGTTGTGACACAGACCATATCAATGTGATAGAGCTTCCTGTCTGGTGGCTAAGGGCCTTGTAATTCAAACTTTCTGAGACAGTTCTCCCATGTCCTCTGGTAGCCTCCTCCCTTTTCCCAGCTAGGAAATATTTCCACTCCTCTCTGAATCCTCAACAAACAGTCCCTGTTAGTAGAGAAGGAGATTGGGATGTTTGTATATCTTTAGCCCCTTGCAGGCTCCAAGGCAAACAATGGCGCAGCCCCACTCGGCCTGGAAGGGCTCTCCGAACAGGGAAGACCAAACCTGCGAGTCCAAAGCAGGGTCAGCCCCAGGCTCTCTCTCCCCTCTCCTGTGGAGTCCTCAACAATTAGTCCAGGCTAAAAGAGAGGGAGTTTGCCAGGGTCGGATTTCTCCAGTCCTTCCTAGGCTCCCAGGGCAAACCACCGTGTGGAAGGAAGGGTCCATGGGGCTCCGCAGCCCAAATTTGCGGGTCAGAACCTGAGTCAGCCTAAGGCTGTGTCCCCCTCTCTCCCCCTTCCGGGAGTGGTAGATCCCTGGAGCCCCCTTTGTCTGTGGTTGCAGGCCCAGAGGCCCGAAAATTCTAAAGAGTGTGGGGGAGGGTGCCGGCAGCAGCATCCGCTGTTCCAACTCACGGTTCTGTCGTCGCGATTTCCCTCTTTTGTCCCTTTCTCCTCTGGGTGGTGTGCAGCCTTTACCTGCTGTCCTAAACCTTAGAAGATCTATTTCAGGGCTGTTTTAGCCTGTCCTGTAGCTTTTTTTTTTGGAGAAGAGATTCCCATGTCTTACTAGTCCACCGTCTTCCCGGAAGTCCCGGTTTTTTGTTTTTTCAGGAGGTACCAGAGATTGAACGTGGGGCCTCGTATATGGGAAGCAGGCGCTCAACCCCTGAGCTACAACCGCTCCCCCCAAATGGGTCTTTAGACCAGAACAACTGTTCCCTAAATGGCTAGATCAAATTTAAGCCCCTAGCCAATGGTTCTCAATTCAGATGCATATATAATCACCAGGGGAACTCTGAAAAAATATCCAGGAAGGGGTCTTACATGAAGGGAATTAGGGACTGATATATTTTTTTAAAGATTTATTTTATTTTTTTTATTTATTTCTCCATTTCCCCCCCACCCCCTACACACACCCTATTTGTGCTTGCTGGCTGCCCATCTTCTTTCTAGGAGGCACTGGGAACTGAATCCAAGAACTCCCATGTGGGAAGGAGGCACCCAATCACTTGAGCCACCTCCGCTCCCTGCTTATTTTATCTCTCATTGTGTTTCCTAGCTGTGTCTCTGTTGTACCATCTTGCTGTTTCATCTTGTTGTGTCATTTCACCGCATCATCTTATTGCATCAGCTCGCTATGCCAGCCCATTGTGTCAGCTTGCTGTCTTGCTCATCTTCTTTAGGAGTCACTGGGAACTGAACCTGGGACCTCTCATGTGTAGGCGGGCACTCAACTGCTTGAGCCAATCCACTTCTCAGGAACTGGTAGTTTTTAAGAGCTCCCAGGTTGCAAACTGCCATATCTAACATGGACAATTCTGATACCATAAACATCCTTGAGTGGGACTACTCAATCAACAGACACTGAAATGAACAGAATTCTTCTCTTCCTTTAAAAGGTTACTCTAAATTTTCTTTCTTTCCAGATCTTGAGAAACCACCTAAGAGTGTAAGCTGCATGGATTACAACCCTAGTTATACTAGGTGATCATGAGCAAGCTATATGACTTCCTTTTTTTCTTTTTTCTCCCTCCCTCCCTCCCTTCCTCTCTTCCTTCCTTCCTTTGAAACTTTACATTACATAAATGTTCCATTAGAAATAGAAGGGTGGAGGACATTATGCTGAGCGAAGCAAGCCAAACACAAAAGGACAAATACTGTATGACTGCATTACTATGAACCAAATATATTGTGTAACATACTGTATGAGTCAAAAAAATTTGTATGTACCTAGTATATTTAATTGAGAAATGGATGTTTTTATTCAGAAAAAAAAATTTTTTTTAATCAAAAAAAAAAAAAGAGGGGATTCCCATATGCCCTATTCCCTCCCCCTCCCACACTTTCCCACATTAACATCCTTCATTAGTGTGATATATTTATTACAATTGATGAACACATATTGAAGCACTGCCACGAATCGTGGATTATAGTTTACATTATAGTTTACACACTGTCCCGCACAGTATTGTAAGTTATGACAAAATACATAATGGTCTGTATCCGCCACTGCAACATCATGCAGGACAATTCCAATGTCCTAAAAATGCCCCTATATACACCCATTTTTCGCTCTCCCTCCCCTCGAGCCTCTGGTGGCCACTGCCTTTGTATCAATGATAAAAGTTCTTCTACTGCTAGAATAACAATAAGTCTATAGTAGAATGATAGTAAGTCTACTTTAGTCCATTGTTCATTCCACATTCCTGAGGATTTTGGGATGGTGATGCCCATTCTGCCCCTTAGCAATACAATAGGGTTAATAATACAGTATCATGGGGTAGTTGACATGTTTGCATGAAATCAAGCATGTAAATCATTTAGCCCAATGCCAGACACGTGTTAAATGCTCATTAATGTTAGTTACTATGATCAATGATGATGATTAAAAGAAAAATATACTAATTATATTTCAATAAGGGATTATGTTTCCCAGACAAGTGACTTTATTTTCATTTTAGTGGTCGGGTTTTAAAGAAACTGTGACAAACTGAATGTTAGAGTTCTAGAAACAGTTTCATACAGAGAACAGTTGAAGGAAGCAGGACTGTTTAGCCATGAGAACAAGAAAAACAGGGACTATACAAGGTGCTGTCTTCAGGAGAAAGGATCTGGTCCAAGAACCTGAGACTACATATTTCTAAAGCAGTGATTCCTAAATTGAGAGAGGATTTCATGGATAGACTCTGGAGGAGCAGAAATTTGGATGAAAAAAAAATTAAATCTTTATTTTCACTAATCTCAAATGGAAATTTAGCATTTCCTTCAATTATAAATATAGGCAACAAACCTGGTATTAGCAGTATCTGTGATTTTGTCACCAATAGAAATCACATATATTTTTATATCACATTACAGTTGCGTCAGACTTCCTGATATATATATATATTTAGAGTGACCAACAACCCTAGTTTGCCTGAGACTGAGGGGTTTCCTGGGACATTGGACATCCAGTGCTAAAACTGGGAAAATCACAGAAAAAAAAACACAGGACATTTTGTAACCCTACTTAAATTCATCAGTATTTTGAAATTATGGTAGTTATCACATTATTAAATGCCATTATTTAGTGTATTAATAGAGAAGAACTTATATTGCTATATCACAATTTCAAAACATACTTTGATAAATGTATTTCAACATAATTTGTGTCCTTTAAGTGCTTTGTATTTCATCTGATGCATCTAAAAGCATTATTCTTAAAAGGGTTCCATAAGCTTCACCAAATTGCTAAAGGAGTCCATGTCACAGAAAAGGTTAAGGATGCTTGTAAGAAGGAAAAAACTGGGACCACGGGTTGGAAAATATAAGAAACGGGATTTCATTTCCTTCGATCTTGAAACTTAAAGCCAACATAAAACTACATGGTAGAAGAGTACACTGGCATGTATCCCCAAAGGGTACAGCTAGACAATCAGTGGATGGAGCCATTTGTCCACTACTAGGAATCTGTTTTGTAATCCTGCACTCAGCAACCAGGAAATCTCCATTCTCGATGACCTATGTGTGTGTACTTTGTTACTTATATTGTTGCAGAGTAACTCAATCTTGATGGCTATCAATTGCAGTATCTGTTAGGTCTACCAGTTTCCTATAACTATAAACAATTCCCCTAAGAATCATAATTTGACAGAAATTACAATTTCCCAAGAATTAAGACCATTGCAATTCAGATTTTTAAAATATCAAGTTAAAGAAATAAATGATCAAAAGAAACCTTAAATTCTTACCGAACACCACCGGGCTTCTGATGGACAGCAGCTCCCATCTTGCCTAATTGCCACTGTTGACTGACGTTCCATTACTCTCCCATGAGGCAATAAGAGACAATTTCTCCTCTGAACTATGTAACTCCAAGCTCCCAGCCCAATATGGCCAGAAGGCAAAGTTCTCACAATTGCTCTTGTCCCAGTATACACAGATTTCTTAACTTCCCTGTCATTTTTACAAAATCTTCTGATAAGCAAAGTGGACCGCTCCTTTTTGCTTTTAAGAAAATCTTCTTCTACATCTTCACAATTATCAGGGAAATCCTCAAAATGGCTCAGAAAAGTCTTGGCAGGTATACTGTCAGTAAAATCTTCCCTGTAAAAGCTATCACTTGAACATACCATGTTGACTTTCTGGCAAGAACCTTCAAAGCACAAGTATTTCTCATTCAAGGTGTCACACTGAGGCTGCCCATTTTTGTTATCACAGTTTTTGGTCAATTCCATCAGTTTACAAGTATATGCCACATAATTTTCCTTTTCCTCTTTCCCAACACCAGGCAGCGGTACACAATTTCGACAATCATCCAAAATTAAGTTATCCGATAGAGTACAGAAAGTGTCTGACACTCTTCTGTCAACTTCATAATGAAAATGAAATACTGTCATGCTGCTGTCAGAGTGTGCTCTGCCGGTCTCGATGACTGCTGCTTGATTTCCTAAAGGATTAATGCCCATGGGAGGTCTGTCGATTTCCAGTTGAATTCCAGGGAACACCTTTCTTTCCAGTGGAGACGGAATTCCAGTTTCCAAACACAGGTCTTCCTCTGCAACAGAGTCACATGTTTCATAAAACTGGCTCTGAGGATGGCCGTGCTGATGGTTTTTCAATATGCTGTTGCAGTTAATGTGAAGGTTTTTCACAGAATCTGGCATGCTTTTCTCCCAGCACTTTTCATTACTGTTCTCATCACTTATTATTTTCTCCCGTGCTATTGAGAGAATCCTGGGTAAGCTGCTTCCAGAAGATTCCCCTTCAAGTTTGTTCAGGCATGATATGGTATGAGAAGTCTGCCCGCTCTGCCTGACATTATGTGCCTTCACAGCACTGATGCCTGAGACCCTTTCACTGCTTTCATCTGCAGCTGATGGAGCAGATACCACACTTCTCTGAGTCACTGGAATGAGAACAGAAGCTGCCATTTCTTCAGAAGTCATCTTGACCAACACACGGATTTTAGCTATCACTCTGCTTCTCCTCTCTGAATATCATATCAAGATTTTTTATAAAACCACTGATTAATTAAATAATCTTAGATATACAAGTCCTCTTGAGAAACAAAGTGACAATGCCTTTCATTCAGGTGCATTAAAAAGCCAAATAAATTTCCCCATTATAACTTCATTTCATATGTAATATGCTTTTCTAGATCAGGGTTTTAAAGTGGTAAAACAATTTTCTTTCTCCTATTATTGGAAGCAAATTCTTTTGAAAACTTTTATTTGAGATTGCATTCTGCAACTTCTGATCCTTCACCAACGTGCAATGATTTTAAAATCCAATTTGAATGTTTCCTGTAAGAAAAGGGATAATGTTAAACACTATGGCACTAAATTAATTTTTTAAATGAACTCATAAGTCTCAGTTAATGCAAAATATAGATCAACTTTGAGGAAGGAGTTTTGTAATTAGAAGTTATTTTTCTGATTTAACACATCAGAACTGCTGCTTTCAGCCAAGATGGAGTAACAAGGACCGTATTTATCCTCCCATATTAACTAAGAAATTAGGAAAAAAATTAGATGGACCCTATAAATAGCTTACTGCCCCGGGCATTTCCAAGTTTCAGGGCAGGGAAAGTGAACTCAGGTAGAATTCAGCTGTCTTCCTGAGTTGCAGAAAAAAGTTAAGAGTTTAGGAGGCCAAGAAAGCTAGAGAAAAAGACACATTAAGTAGAGAAGAACAGAAATAAGATGAGATTGGAGCAAGTATTTACTGAAAGAAAAAATACTGTCAACCAAGACTGCCATATCCAGGTAAAACCATCTTTCAAAAAAATAAAGATAAAATAAAGTCATCTTTAAACATGTGAAGGCTGAAACAATTCATCACTAACAGACCTGCACTACAAGAAATGGAAAAGGAAGTCCTGCAGGCAGAAGGAAAATGATACCAGATAGAGATCTGGATCTACAGAAAGGAATGAAGAACACTGTAAATGATAAATAAGGGGTAACTATAAAATAATTTTTCTTATTTTTAAATCACTTAAACTCATAACTGAGAATTCAAAGTAAAAATAATAATGTATTGTGGGGTTTCTAACACATGTAAAATGCATGACAACAATAGTACATAAGTCAAGAAAGGGGAAATGGAAGCATACTGTTTGAGGTTATTTTCTATACTGGTACATTTTATTACTTGAAGGTAAACTGTGATAAATTAAAGATGTATAATATAAATCCTAAAGGAACCATTTTTAAGAAGATATAGGTAAATAAGAAGATTTTAAAAAGGAAAAAAAAAAAAAGGAAAAAACAAAAACAAAAAACTACAATCATAGAAAATATCCAAATAATCAAAAAGAAGGCAGAAAAGGAGGAAAAAGTGAAAAAAGAACAAATGGGACAAATAAAAAAAGAAATGTTACGGAACAGGTATAGCTCAGTGGTTGAGTGCCTGCTTCACATGTACAAGGTCCCAGGTTAACCCCCGGTGCCTCCTTAAAAAAAAAAAAAAAAGGTAGATTTAAACATTTCATAAAGCATATTTAGTCAGTATTTCAAGTTCTTCCCCATAAAATCTTAACGTTTTAACTCTGTTTAATATGAATAAGAAGCTATTCCATTGAATATCAGTATCCATAAAAAGAGTTGATTTATGAATGGCATTACTGTTTAAATTTAGCTTATCTTTATTCTCCAAACAAATTATTGAATACCTGCTCTATGTTGAATATTGTGTTATAGGTTAAATAGCCAGTGCTTGCTTGCAAGTCTATTAATAGAGGGGAAAAACTAAATAAATTCCAATCCAATGTGGCAAGTATAATCATAAAGGATGCCCAAGGCACTTTGGGACCACAGAGGGTGCCCACCACAAGTACCTTATTCCGACCTTCCCAAGGAAGGGATCAACATTCACACTCTACTGCCAACACCAGCAGTCATTAACAACCTCTTCTTCTTATATGTGTGCTTGTCCCTTCAAGCACAAATACAACCCCTCACAGGCTCCCAGCAAATAGATGCCTTCATCTGTACCTTGAAGAAGTAGAAGATACTCAATCAGATACCCCACAGGGAATAAACCAGCCCACACAAAGCAGCACTGTCCTAGCTCAATGTCCTAACCCTTCCCTCACCTTCCCTGTCTTCCTTCCAACTTGGTTTTTCATTTTCTTTAGAAAATGCTGCTATTATATTTGTAGATATATGGGGGGACATTAGCCCTGTTCTAAACACTTTGCAAATATTATCTTGTGTAATTAACAATTCAACCAACCTTACAAAATACTGTGGCAGTTTTAAATTATGTCCACAAATTCTTTGGTACTCCTGTCATCAAAAGGTAGAGCATAGTTCTATTTCCCTTGAGAGTGGGCTGTAGTTAGTGACTTCCTTCTACTGAATAGAAGGTGATGGAAGTAACAATGTGTGACTTCTGAGACGAGGTTATCAAAGTCATTGGGGGTTTTCTCTTTGTTCTTACTTTCTTGCTCATTCTGTGGAAATTCAGCTGCCATGTTATAAGGAAATCCCTGCAGCAAGAATTAAGGATTCTTTTGTAAACCCCAAAAAAGAGAAGGATTATGTTTGTAAACTGGTCTCTTCCTCTGGGTGTGATTCCCTTTGACAGAATTAAATTCAATTGAGAGGTCTTTGATTAAAAAAAAAAAAAAAAAAAAAAAGAATTAAGGATTCTTGCCAATAGCCACGTGAATGAGCCATCTTGAAGGAGGCTCCTCCAGCTCTAGGCAAGGCAGAGCTGCAGCTACATCTGACATTTTTTTTTCCCCAAGAAGACAGTTACATTGAATTTATTATTTTTTTTTAGATTTATTTATTTATTTCTCCCTCCTCCCTTGTTGTTTGCACTTGCTGTATGTTCATTGTGTGCTCATCTTCTTTTTTAGGAGGCACCGGGATCCGAATCCGGGACCTTCCATGTGGGAGAGAAGTGCCCAACTGCTTGAGCCACACCTGCTCCCTGCTTGTTGTGTCTTTTGTTGTGTCTTCTCATTGTGTCTCCTCATTGCATCATCTCATTGCAACATCTCACGATTATCTCGTTGCGTCAGCTCACTGTGTCAGCCCTCCGTGTCAGCTCACTGTCTTGCTCATCTTCTTTAGGAGGCACTGGGAATTGAACCCAGGATCGCCCATGTGGGAGGCACATGCCCAACTGCTTGCGCCACATCTGCTCCCCCAGCCGACATCTTGATTGCAACCTCATGGGAGACCCTGAGCCAGAAGCACCCAGTTATGCCTCAACCCAAAGCCCTCACCCACAGAAACTCTGAAACAATATGTTCACTGTTTTGGGCCCCTAATTTTTCAGGTAATTTGTTGCAAAGCAATAGATAACTAATACGGATAAGTTCCATCATTATCCATATTTGACAGATCAGAAACCAAGACAGAGAAAAGTTGTCGCTTGCCAAAGATCACACCACTGGAAAATAATGGAATTAGGATTCAAATCTAAGAAGGCTGACTCTGGAACCTATGCTTGTAAACACAGATTATGCTGCTCTCTCTTCTATTAGTCTAAAACCCCATGAATCTGGGTTTCTGGTGTCCCTGACTGCACAGACCAATGGCTATTTGGGAGGAGTCTATTTTTTAGTTGGGTCTGCTCTGGAAGACTGAGGACTATACACTTTCTGCTGGAGCAAGGGTCTTTGTATTACCTCCAGTTGTAATCAGGAATGAGCAACATCATAGGGAGTTGACTCCCTGGAGCAATGGTCTTGACTCCATCCCAGGTCATTCCTTTATTCAACAAATATTTATTGAGTACTTCCTAGGAACTAGGAATAAGAACACAAAATTAAATAAGGCAGGGTCTTGCCTTGATTTCCTTACAAGCTAATTAATCATCAGTTAAGGAAGAGTGCAAATAGGGCTATGATCTGGGTAAGCACAGCAGATAAGCATCTAAATCAGATAGTGGGGGTAAATGCCAGCAAAGGTTAACTGGAGAAGATGTTGATGGAGCTGAGTTGTTTTTTGTTTGTTTGTTTGTTTGTTTTTAAAGATTATTTATTTATTTATTCATTTATCCCCCCCTTGCTGCTTGTGCTCGCTGGGCCAGCCAACCACGCCGTGCGGGCGGGCCCGCCTCCACCAGGAGGCCCCCGGAACTGAACCCGGGGCCTCCCATATGGTAAACGGGAGCCCCACTGATTGAGCCACAGCCACCTCCCTGGAGCTGAGTTTTTAAAGACAAGTAGGAGTTAGCTATATAAAGAGGTAGGGTGGACTTTTCAGGGAAGAGAAAATGTGGACTCTCACTAAGAGAAGGGTCTGGAACCTAAGGCATACCCAACTACTTGGGAATTTGATTTCTCCTCCAGTAAGACAGAAATAAAATCACCTACTCCACAAGGTTGTAAAGGAAATGCATTGAAAATCAAAAGTTCAGGACAAATGTTTGATTATTCCATGCCTTTTAAATGTATTGATGAGAGCAGACCCAGTGATATGGTGTTGAATTTTTTTTACTACTAGACGCATAAACTCTACTCAACACATCTACTCAAATTTGGATTTCAGTTCTACAGCTTAGATTGACTCTTTGAATCCCAGCTGCATGGCCATGAGCTAATTAAATTATCAATCAGAGTTACACTCTTTCCACATCAATAATATAGGAATGAAATACATGTATTTTATATATCAGCAGTGCCTGGCCCATGAATAAATGTTAATTTTCTGCTTACCCATTCTTGCGCAGCCCTGGGCTGTTTTCAAGGGAAGTCACTGGGTTAAGTTAGGGCTAGAGTTAGAGTTAGAATTAGACTGCTGGCTAAAGGAAACCTGAAGCACTGAATGAAGACCACAGTCTTCCAGGTTTGAAGAAGGGGATAGAAAAAGATTCTTCTTTTTTCAATGTACAGGTTTGTGGGGAAGACTGAAGAAGGCCAACCTGGGAGAGGTCAAAGGATATATGGACAAGGAATATGACGGATCAAGAAGAGACTTGTCGGGAAGCGGCTGTGGCTCAATCAGTAGGGCTCCCGTTTACCATATGGGAGGCCCCGGGTTCGGTTCCCGGGGCCTCCTGGTGAAGGCAAGCCCGCCCGCACGGCGTGGTTAGCTGACCCAGCGAGCACAAGCAGCAAGGGGGGGGATAAATGAATAAATAAATAAAATCTTTAAAAAAAAAAAAAAAAAAGAAGAGACTTGTCAAGGCAAGGTAAAAATGAATTGGGATGAATAATATGGCAAGGGAAAATCATTGGCCAGGAAGTAGAGCCATGGAGATGCAGGAGTGCTGGAAATCCTAGCCAAAGCAGTAAGACAAGAAAAAGCAATAAAAGGTATAAGAAGAATCAAGAGTGACCTAGAGGTAATCTAAGCACCTCTTAAAATGAATGTGTATATATATATATAAATAACATTTTTGTAAGCAAATACACATATATGCATATATATTTATATATCATTTTGCAAATGTTTGCAGGTATTGTGAGAATTTTGATTTTTACCCATAATAAAAAAAAAAAAAAAAAGAAACCATGCATGAGTCCCAGACCTAGTTTTCCTCCCTAGATCTGGGTTTTTAGAATGCTGGTGATAAACTAAGCCTGATTTATTATATGACCATCCTGTATGGGAAATTACTGTAACTCTAGGTATCTTTGGTCAACCTTAAGAGATATAGCAGGGGAACAGATGTGGCTCAAATGGTTGGGCATCCATCTCCCATATGGAGGGACCTGGGTTCAATCCGTGGGACCTCCCAGTAAAAATTTTAAAAAGAAAAACATAGAACGCGGGCAGACTGCCAGGCCCCATGCGCGGGTGCACCGCCAGGCCCCGCAAGCCATGCAGCAAGATAATGACTTAACAGGAGAGTGACACAAGGGAGAGCCAAGACAAGATGCACTGAAAAACCAGGAACTAAGGTGGTGCAGGCAGTAGGGTGCCTCTCTCCCACATTGGAGTTACCGAGGATCGAACCCCAGTGAAGGCAGGAGGAGAAGGATGAGAAGAGAGGGCAGAAACGGACACAGAGTCACCCAGCGAGTGGACACAAAAGCAGCAAAAACAGGAGGCGGGGGAGGTATAAAAATGGATAAAAGTAAGTTAGTAAATAAATCCTTAAACAAAAAGTATAGGGGAGTAAGATAAGGACTATAGTTAGTAGTGATAATTTGACAATGCCCTTTAATAATTTGTTAACAAATGTTTCACAACAATGCAGGGTGTTTAGGGGGCGGAGTGATGTCTGGGAGCCCTGTATGATGTTATGCATGTTTGTTTTGTAAGTTCACAATGTTTACTGAACATTTATTGTTTATGTATGTTCATGTATGAATGATATACTTCAATAAATTGGTTTTTTTTTAAAAATCAAAAAAAAAAAAAAAAAAAAAAAGAGTGACCTAGAGTAAGTTTTCAGGGGTTGGATGTGGCTCAACTGGTTGGGCGTCCGTCTCCCATATGGAGGGACCCGGGTTCGATCCCCGGGACCTCCCGGTAAAAAAAAAATAATAATAAAATAAAATAAATAAATAAATAGAGTAAGTTTTCAGCTTCAGGATAGGGGATATAAGGTGGAATAACCTTGCTGGCCTGCTCTACATATTTTGTGGACTAGAGACTGCAGCATCAAATCCTGTCTGAGTTTCCTGTCTGCCAGCCTGACCTACAGATTTCAGACTTGCCAGCCCTCACAATCACATGAAGCAATTCCTTAAAAGAAATCTCTTACTGTACATATATATCTTATTGGTTCTATTTCTCTTGAGAAACCTGACTAATATACAAGCTTATGCCTTTTCTTATTGTAGGTTTTGGAAGGAAGTAAGACTTAACAACAACAAAACTAATTTACCAGACAACTGTCATGAGATAATGTGACAACAGAGATACACTAAATACTGTCATTTGATATTTCTAATCTAATACTTACAAAAGGCAAGATTCTGAGTAAATAAGTATTTGATACCATAGAACACATTTTGTGAAGCTAAGGAGTGATTAGATTGGCCGGTTGTTCTTTTTTTTTGGCTTATAAAAGCAAACATTGGTTGTTCTTAACTGCACTGGAAGAAGTGGGGGGAAAAAAGGCTTCAAATTCTCAGCTCAAGCTCCACATAAATGACCTGAAAGTTTCTATGTCTACCCTGAAAGAAATCTTACCTCCTTTAGCTGAAGACCTGAGATTTCTGAAAACCAAACCCAGAGCTTCATTCTGTAAGTGTCTGAATTATAACACAAATTGAATTCCCAACCTTGCTGGGCATTGATTGGGAAGAAATGGGATCATGAAAATTGGAATGTAACATATGGACAGACCATGATAAAGCTGGGGACAATGAACCCTTAAATTCTGCTGTGTTTTCTTTGCTAGTAAAAGCAGTCCTTCTACTGCTGTCTGAGGACGTTTAACCATACTTTTCCTGGAGAATCTGTAATGGCCTCCCCTGAGATAGCAGCATTGTAAGACACTGCTGATTTTCCTCAGGACCTACCCTCACCACCCCTCTTTTCTTATATATCTACAACTAGACTCAAGTCCTAGCAGGCCTTAGAAGGGTAAAGTACAAAATGTGACCCATAAAAGGCATGCTACACTCCAGAATAACTGCATGACTTTTCCATTTATACAGACAAAATTGTGGGGAGTAAGTGTGGAAATGTATATTAAGGGTGTGAGATAACATGGAAGGAACTTAATTGAATCAGGTCTAATTTATCAATATGGGTCCACTAAGCAGAGACTCTGGATTCAATGTTACAGTTTGAGGGGTTCAAAAGGGCTATAACAGTTTGATTGGATGGTTAGATGAGACATGGACCAACAGATGGCCTACACCAAATGAAGCTGAAATGTAAGAACTGTCCCAGCATCCTTAAAGAGCTCTGTGGTTCCTCTTCTCTGTAAGTAAGAAATTACCATGAGAACTACTACCACTGACTGTGATCCTTAAATGCAATGGGGATAACTGGATCGCTGGGAGCAGGGGCCAAGTGGCAGCGTTTAATCACCAATGATAGGTTAGGCATGGTTACCATAATAGACAGCAGAGTCAAAGCAGTTATCAGAATAGTTTAACTCACGGATGCTAAGGTGTTGGCCAGTTGATCATTGTGTCCCTAGAAAAGAAACTGATGGGAAGTCTATTAAATTCTGACTTGACCTATATAACCTAAAGAGTTTACCTTAAACCACCAAAATAGAGTCAGAGCTCCTCAGTCAATTCCCAGACTTGAGTGAGTTTATGGACTCAAAAGTCCTTGAATTAAGGGGAGACCAGGTCCACGTGGGGAAGGATTTCACTCCACTGCCAAAAATCTTTACTGTTAATCTTTCTCCCACCCTTCCTCAAAGGGATCTACTGCCTTTTACCAAGGCAGCTGTGCACTGGGGAAAGGGAAATAATGAGACTTTTTAGGGATTATGTGACAGTTTGAAGTTCTTTTGTGGATCCCAGAAAAGATCATACTCTTAAACTAATCCACTCCTGTGGGTACAGAGCCCTTTGATTGCATTAAGGGAACTTTTGGTTAGATTGTTTAGGGCAGGGATTCTTAACCAGGGGTCCACAGAGCCCCAAGGGGTCCATGGTAAGATTTCACAGGGTCTGTGAGCTTGGATTGAAAAAAAATCAACTTATCTTTATTTTCTCTGACCTCTAACTGAAATCTAGCATTTCCTTCACTTATGAATATATGCAATAAATTACAGTAGTAATCATCATATATCACATTACAGGTGTCGTATATCTCAAAAAATCACTTATGCTCATCCATACTTCGAAATTACAGTCATTTTTAGACCTGATGCTAGTTGAGGATCATAAAACTATCTGCCACTACATTCTGAGAAGGGGGTCCATGGTTTTCACCTGACTTGGAAAGGGGTCTGTGAACAAAAAAGGTTAAGAATCCCTGGTTTGGGGCATTTGATTGAACATTTTCACAGCCTCAGAACTCTAAGCTTTTACCCTAATAAATTCCTATTATAAAGCCAACCCATTTCTAGTACTTTGCATTGGCAGTCTTTGGCAAACTAAAACAGATTACTAGACATTGGCTCTGAATTGACACTAATTCCAGGAGACCTTAACATCACTGTGGTCCAGCAGTCAGAGTAGAGACACCTGATATATTCTGTAGAGTTCAGAGAGCGAGATGAGAATGGGCGAAAAGATCAGAAAAACTGACGAATGGGGGATTTGAGCTTTGTGGGGGAAATGGAACTTTACAGAGAAGAAACAATTGCTTATATTTATGGAAAAGTACATTCTGGATAGAGGGAACAGTGTAAAGAAAGATGCAGAAGTAGGAAAATAAAAAGCATAACCATGAATCCATCTGAAGCTTTTAGAAGAATATTTCATTCAACCACACAAAGTTGAAGTTGCTCAGTGATTGTACCATCAGGAAAAGAAATACTAAGGTAACTGCCAAAACTGGTAACAAAATTTAGTAGTCTCATTTGCATCTTTAAACTTAAAAAAAAGTTTTATAGAGGCCCTTTGAGTGTGATGTGCATTGACAATCAACCAAGGAAAGTTATTTACTTATGCATTCTTTTCCCCCAAGGCCCACTACACAAAGAAATTAAGGAAAATATTTTGCCTACACAACCCTTTCCTCCCTTTCTTCTTAACTCATGCACATGGTGCACACAAACGTTAAGTGTGTATACAAATCCCACACCCACACACTACATGTATAAGATGTCAACTCTACCCAAATCGATTTACAGATTCAATGCAATCCCAATCTAAATTACAACAACCTTCTTTGAAGAAATGGAAAAGCCAATCATCAAATTTATATGGAAGGGTGAGAGACCCCAAATAGTCAAAACATGTTGAAAAAGAAGAACAAAGTTGGAGGACCATACTTGCGAATCTTAAAACTTTTTGCAAAATTAATCAAAACAGCACAGTACTAGCACAAGGACAGACATATAGCCGAATGGAATCAAACTGAGATGTCAGAAATCAAGCTTCACATTTACAGCCAACTGATTTTTTTTTTTTTTTTTTTTTTTCCTTGGCCAACTGATTTTTGACAAGGGAGGCAAAGACCAAGTAATTGGGAAAGAAAAACTCTGCAACAAATGGTGCTGGGAAAACTGGGTCTGCTGCAAAATAATGAAGATAGACCCCTATCTCACGCTATACACAGAAATCAACTCAAAATGATTCAAAGACTGATACATAAGAGTCAGAACTATAAAACACCTAGAAAAAAACGTAGGGAAACATTTTCATGACCTCTATCAGGCAATGATTTCTTAGATTTTACACTAGAAGTATAAGCAACAACAACAAAAAGGTAAATGGGATCTCATTAAAATTAAAACTTTTGTGCCTCAAGGGACTTTATCATAAAACTAAAATGACAACCTCCACAATGGGAGAAAATATTTGAAAGCAAATTTCCAATACGGGTTTAATATCTAAAATACATAAAGGTAACCTTCACTTACAGGAAGATAGCGGATTAGAGATACTGGGACTCACTTCTCTCCCAGAAAAATAGCTAGAAGACAGGCAGAAATGGCCTGGAAAAAAAATGTTCTAGGGTTTATGACACCAGGGGAAGGCTGGTCATCACCCAGAAGAGAGAGGGGAAAAGGGAAAGAATACCAAAAGGAAAATTTTGTGAGTAAAATGTGCAGCTGCAACTGCCGGCTTCCATCCCCCACCCTCAAAGTAGACTGCTTTGAATCTCTGGCCTCTGGCCAGTGGCTATAAACAAAGGGGAACTAGGGCCATCTACCTCCCCAGGAAAAGGGAGAGAAAGGGACACAGCCTAAGGCTGATTCAGTTTCTGGCCAACAAATTTGATCCACTGTGTCCCAGGAGCCCTTCCAGGCCTGGTGGGACCGTGCCATTGTTTGCCCTCGGAGCCAGCACAGGACTAAAGAGATTCAATTCTCACAAACACCCTCCATACTGATTGGGACTGGATGTTGAGCATACAGAAGGGAGTGGAATTATTTCCTACCTGGGAAAAGGGAGGGGGGCTGCCAGCAAAGTTTGCAGAATAGCCTAGCAGAAACTTTGATCTGCAAGACTCTGAATAGCCTGAAGGCAAGCTCCTGTCACACTGTTGTGGTCAGTGTTGCAGGGAACACATTCCAACCACAGTTTGAACTGGCCAGGTTGCTGACAAGCACCATCTGCTGGCAGACCAAGGAAGTGGATGTGAGGAAATTAAAAGTAAAGAAGTGAGAGAGGCTTTTTCTGGCCTTTACAGCTTCCCTACCCAAGGCCCTTGGAAGTGGGTCTGCAACCCATTACTGGATCCATGGCCCAAAGCTGACCAACTAAACAAGGATAATCCAAAAGACTTAGAACAGGTTGAACCAAGAATCAAAGATCGGCAGTAACACACTGCCTCCTGCCACTAAATCCTTACACAGGAGAGAGAAATTGAGAATCAGAGTAAACTCACCATCATAACCAGATGCCTAGACATCAGCAAAAAGTTAAAAGCCATGTTAAGAAAATGATGATTTGTATGCTTTATTAATATGTACCAATAATTTTGATTTGTTTAAAAAAAGAAAAAGAAAATAGAATATATGGCACAAGCAGAGGAATATATCAAAGACCCAGATGAGACATAGGATTCGAGGTAACTAATGAACAAGGTTCATACAGATCTCCTAAATCAAATCAAGTTGAAAGACAATATGGCAAAAGAGATAAAGGACATCAAAAAGACACTGGACAAGCACAAAGAAGAATGTAAAAACCTGACTGGAAAAATAACAGAGCTTATGGGAAAGACACAATAGATGAGATTTAAAAAAACACATTAGAGGCATACAACAGCAGACTTGAAATGAGAAGAAAGAATAAATGATGCAGAAGAAAGAACAGCTGAAACTGAAGAGAAAGAACACCACAGAGAGAAAACAATGGGAAAAAATTGAGCATGGGCTCAAAGAGTTGAATGATAAAACGAAGCACAACAACATAAATGTCGTGGAAATTTCAGAAGGTGAAGAGAAGGGAAAAGGGTCAGAAAGAGTATTTGAGGAAATAATGGCTGAAAATTTCACAATGCTTATGAAAGAAGTAAATTTTCATGTCCAAGGAGCACAGAGTGTACCCCAATCAGAATAAGTCCAAATAGACCTATTCCAAGACACACAGTACTCAATATCAAACATCAAAGATAACGAGAAAATTCTGAGAGCAGCAAGGGAGAAACAAACCATCACATACAAGGGATATTCAGTAAGACTTAGTGTGAATTTCTCATTGGAAACCATGGAGGCAAGAAGACACCGGTATGATATAATTAGGATCCTGAAAAAAAAAAAGAGCCAACCAAGAATTCTCTATCCAGCAAAACTCTCCTTCCGATATGAAGGTGAGTTTAAAATATTCACAAATAAACAGAACTAAGACAATTCATAAAAAAGAACCCACCTCTGGAGGAAGCATTAAAGGAAGCCTTACAGCCTAAATGAAAAAGACAGGAGGGTATAGAGGGGAGTGTAGGAGAGGACTAGGAGAAAGGATAACCAAAAGACAGATGAAAATAAGATATGACATATGAAAGCATAGAGAGATTGAGAGGTGATGAGTTTTCTTGTTTTTCTGTTTTTTGTTTATTATTATTAGAATAATGAAAATGCTCTAATAATGATTGAATGATGAGTACACAACTATGCAATTATATCAAATACATTGTACACTTTGGATGGATTTTTGCTTTATTAATATATATCAATAGGATTGATTTGTTTTAAAAAAGGGGAGACAAAAGAAAAAAAAAACTGAAGGGATAAACAGACATCTCTACAATAGTAGCTGGTAACTTCAACACACCACTCATGTCATTAGATAGAACAACTAGACAGAAGATCAACAAGGAAACAGAGAACTTGAACAATATGATACGCGAGTTAGACCTAACAGACATATAGAGAATGTTGAATCCCAAATCAGTAGGTTATACATTCTTCTCAAGTGCTCATGGATCTTTCTACAGGATAAACTGCAGGTTGTATCACAAAGCAGGTCTCAATAAATATAAAAAGTTTGAAATTATACAAAGCACCTTTTCAGATCACAATGGAATGAAGCTGGAAATGAATAATAGATGGGAAAAGGGAAAATTCATAAATGTGTGGAGGATAAACAGAGGACTCAAATAATCAGGTAGTCAAAGAAGAAATTATAAGAGAAATTACTAAGTGTATTGAGATGAATGAAAATGAGAACACAACTTATCAAAACTTATGAGATACAGAGAAGACAGTGCTGAGAGGGAAATTTATAGCCCTAAACGCCTATAATAAAAAAAAAGAAGAAAAAGCTAAAGTCAAAGATTTAACAGAACTGGTGAAACTAGTAAAACAACAGCAAACCATACCCAAAGCAAGCAAAAACAATAAAGATTAGAGCAGAAATAAATGAAATTGAGAACAAAAAACAAGAGAAAATCAACAAAACCAAAAGCTGGTTCTTTAAGATAATCAGTAAAAGTGACAAACCATTAGCTAACTAACAAAGAAAAAAAAAGAAGATACAAATAAATAAAATCAGAAATGAAAGGGGGGAAGTTACAACTGACCCCACAGAAATAAAAAGGATCATAAGAGGATATTAGGACAATCTGTATGCAAACAAACTAGACAACCTAGATGAAATGGGACAAATTCCTAGAAATGCACAAACAACTTACACTGGTAGGATAAAAAAAAAAAAAATACAAGAACTCATAAACCAATCACACTTAAAAAGAATTAATCTGTCATCAAAAATCTCCCCAAAAACAAAAGTTCAGGACCAGATGGTCCAGGTGAATTCTACCAAGCATTTCAAGAAGAATTAAAACCAAACCTGTTTAAACTCTTTCAAAAAATTGAAGAGGGAAAATTACCCAATACATTTTATGAAGCCAACATCACCTGAATATCAAAGCCAGATAAAGACACTACAAGAAAAGAAAATTAAAGACCAATCTCTCTAATGAACATAGATGCAAAAATTCTCAACAAAATACTTGAAAATAGAATCCAACAGTATATCAAAAGACTTATACACCAAAACCAAGAGGGATTTATTCCTGGTAAGCAAGGGTGGTTTGACATAAGAAAATCAATTAACATAATACATCACATTAACAAATTGAAGGGGAAAAAACACATGATCACCTCGACTGATGCAGAAAAGGCATTCAACAAAATCCAGCATTCTTTCTTGATAAAAAACACTTCAAAAGATAAGAATAGAAGGAAACTCCTAAATATGATAAAGGGCACATATGAAAAACCCATATCTAACATCATACTCAAAGGGTAAAGGTTAAAAGCTTTCTCTCTAAGATTGGGAACAAGACAAGGATGCCCACTACCACCACTGTTACTCAACATTGTCTAGAAGTTCTAGCTAGAGCAATCAGACAAGAATAACAAAGAAAAGGCATACAAATAGGAAAAGAGGAAGTAAAACTCTCACTATTTGTGGACGACATGATCCTATATTTAGAAAATACTGAAATGTCTACAAAAAAGCTACTTGAGCTAAAAAACGAGGTCAGCAAAGTGGCAGGACACAAGATCAACATGCAAAAATCAGTAATGTTTTTGTACACTAGTATTGAACAATCTGAGGAGGAAATCAGGGGAAAATTCCATTAACAATAGGAACAAAAGAAACTATGGGATCTATCTGTAAAAACTACCAAAAAAAAAGCAAAAAGAAATCAATGAAGAACTAAACAAATAGAAAGACACTCTGTGTTCCTGGATTGGAAGACTAAATATCATGATGATGTCAGTCATACCCAAACTGATTTATAGATTCAAATGCAATACCAATCAATGTTCCAACAGCCTACTTTACAGAAATAGAAAAGAAAATACCAATTTCATTTGGAACGGAAATAGCATCCAAATAGCCAAAAGCATTCTAAAAAAGAATGTGGGAGAAAATTCACTGCCTGACCTTGAAACATATTACAAAGCTACCGTAGTCAAAACAACATGGTATTGGCATAAAGACAAACACATAAATCTGTGAAATAGAATTGAGAGTCCTGAAATAAACCCATACCTCTACGGTCAAACCTAACAAAGCCATGTTAACAGGGCAAAAGAGTCTCTTCAACAAATGGAAGAACTGGAAACCCATAACCAAAAGAATGAAAGAGGACCCCCTATCTGGCTCCCTATATAAGAATCAATTCAAAATGGATTAAAGACCTAAATATAAAAGCTAGGACCATAAAACTACTAGAAGAAAATGTAGGGAAACATCTTCAAGACCTTGTAGTAGGTGGTGGTTTCTTGGACCTTACACCCAAAGCACGTGCAACAAAAGAAAAAGTAGATAAATGGGACCTCCTCAAAATTAAACACTTTTGCACCTCTCAGGACTTTGTCAGAAGGGTGAAAAGGCAGTTGACTCAATGGGAAAAAATATTTGGAAATCACATATCTGATAAGGGTTTAATATCCAGGATATATAAAGAGATGTTACAACTCAACAATAAAAAGACAAATGACCCAATTAAAAAATGGGCAAAAGACTTGAATAGACATTTGTCCAAAGAAGAAATACAAATGGCAAAAAAACACATGAAGAAATGCTCAACATCACTCATGATTCGGGAAATGCAAATCAAAACTACAATGAGATATCATTTCACACCTATCAGAATGGCCACTATTAAAAAGACAGAGAACTACAAGTGTTGGAGAAGATGTGGAGAGATAGGAACACTTCCTCACTGTTGGTGGGAATGCAGGATGGTACAACCACTATGGAGGACTGTTTGGCAGTTCCTAAAGAAGTTGAATATAGACTTGCCACGTGACCCTGCAATACCACTACTGAGTATATACCCAGAAGAACTGAGAGCAGTGACACGAACAGACATCTGCACAGCGATGTTCATAGCAACATTATTCACCATTGCCAAAAGTTGGAAACAACCCAGGTGTCCATCAACAGATGAATGGATAAACAAACTGTGGTCTATTCACACGATGGAATATTATGCAGCTGTAAGAAGAAATGAAGTCATAAAGCATATGGCAACATGGATAAACCTGGAGGACATTATGTGGAGTGAAGCAAGCCAGACACAAAAGGACAAATACTGTATGAATGTGTTACTCTGAACCAAATATATTGTGTAATATATTGTTTGATTCAAAAAAAGATTTATATGTATCCATTAGATTTAATTGAGAAATGTATATATTTATTCATCTGTGTTTACTTTTTAGTTTTTAATTGTTTATGTTTTCAATTATTAAATATACAAAATAAAGTTAAAAAAATTTTTCAAAAAAAATAAATAAAATAGGATAGGAAAAAAATATAAAATAAAATAAAATAAAATAATTAAATAAATAATGGAGCTGATGTAACTCAACTGGTTAACCTCCTACTTCCCATGTATGAGGTCCCAGGTTGGATCCCTGGTACCTCCTAAAAACAAACAAATGAAAACAAAACAAAACAAAAAAACCCAACTCTCACTGGGGAGCGGATGTAGCTCAGTAGTTGAGCACCTGCTTCCCATGTACAAGGTCCTGGATTCATTTCCCAGTACCTCCTAAATAAATGAATAAATAAATGTGCAAGAATAGCCAGTAAAAGCAGCTACATATGGCAAGGGAAGCACAGAGAGATTTAGAGGTAAAGAATTTTCTTATTTGTTTGTTGTTTATTATTATTGTTGTTGAAATAATGAAAATGCTCTAATAATAACTGAAGTGATGAATGCACAACTACGTGATTATACCAAATAGCATTGATTGTACACTTTAGATGAATTGTATGCTTTATTGATAGGTTTAAAAAAAACTACAATGAGATATCATCTCACACCTCATAGAATGGCCATTACTTAAAAAAAGAAAATTACAAGTGCTGGAGAGGATGTGGAAAAATAGGAACACTCCTTCACTGTTGGTCAGAATGTAGAATGGTTCAGCCTCTGTGGAAGACAGTTTGGAGGTTCCTCAGGAAGGTAAATATAGAACTGCCATATGATCCAGCAATCCCTCTACTAGGAATATATCCAGAAGAACTGAAAACAGGGATGCAAACAGACATTTGCATAATGATGTTCATAGCATTATTCACAATTGCCAAAAGATGGAAACAATCCAAGTGTCCATCAACTGATGAATGGATACACAAATGTGGTATATACATATGATGGAATACTATGCTGCTGTAAGAAGAAATGAAATTGGGACACATATAACAACATGGATGAACACTGAGGACATTTTGCTGAGTGAAATAAGCCAGATGCAAAAGGACAAATATTGTATAGTCTCACTGATATGAACTAAGTACAAGGAATAAACACACCAAGTTAAAACCTAGAGGGTGAGGATGAGGGCTGGGAAGGGATGCTAATGCTTAATGCATATAGAATTTTTAATTAGCTTGACTGTAAAAGTGTGGGAATGGATGGAGTTGATGGAGACACATTGTGGTGAGTGTAACTATCATGGCTGGTTTTATGAATGTTATTGTGGCTGAAAGGCGGGTGGTTAGGGCTGTAAATGTCAGTTGAAAGAAAGCTGGAGAATAATCTAGGGACTGAATAACATAATGAACCCTATGGTAGATGGGGATTGTGGTTGATAGTACAAATACAAGAATGTTCTATGAACTAGAACAAATGCACGGCACTATCACAAAGTGGTAAGTGATGCAAGTCACATTAGTTGTATTTTTCCAATGCATCATCATATTCTTACTTTGTAATAGTGTCCTCATCCCATCTCCTAGTAAACTATACTCTAGATTTTAACTTCGTAACATTCTTGCATCAATTCAAAGAAGGTACTATATCAACGCTAATGATCAATAATAGGGGGTTATGGGATTTTTCCTTTGGGACTAAGGAAAACATTTAAAAATTTACTGAGGTGATGACTGTAAAACTATGTGATGAAAGTGAAAGTCACTGAATGTACACTTTGGATGGATGGTGCAAGGCATGGGACTGTATAACATAGTGAACCATATGGTAGATGATGGAATGTGGTTAAATGCACAAATAGGAGAATGTTCTCTCATGAACTATAACAAAATGTACAATATTAATAATATAGTGCTAATAACAAGGCTTGAATGGAAAAATATATCAAGTGTATGCTATGGACCATAGTTAGTGGTAATAGTCTGACGATGTTCTTTCATAATCTGTAACAAATGTTCCAAACAATTTAAGGTGCTGGTGGAGGGGTGAAGCATGGGAATTCTGCACATTATGCATGATTGTTTTGTAAGCTCACAAGTTCTCTAATAAAAAATAAAAATATAAAAATAATTTTTAAAAAGCACAATGAGACACCATTTCAAACCCAGTAGAATGGCTACTATTTTTTTAAAAATGGAAAATTACAAGTGTTGGAGAGGATGTGGAGAAACAGGAGCAGTCATTCATTGCTGGTGGCAACGTAAAATGGTGCAGCTGCTGTGGAAGACAGTTTGGAGGTTCCTCAGAAAGTTAAGTATAGATTTACAATATGATCCTGCAATACCACTTCTAAGTATACACCCAAAAGAACTGAAAGCAGGGACTCTGATATTAACATACCATAGTTCACAGCAACATTACTGACAATTGCTAAAACATGGAAGCAACCCAAGTGCCCATCAACTGATAAATGGATAAACAAAAGGTAGTATATACACACAATGGACTATTATTCAGCCGTAGAAAGGAATGATGTTCTGATACATGTGACAACAGGGATGAACCTTGAAGACAACATGTTGAGTGAAGTAAGCCAGACACAAAAGGATATTTACACAAATATGGCATGATCCACTGATATGAAATAATTAGAATAAGCAAACTCATGAGTCAGAATCTAGAATATAGTTCCCAGGGGATGGAGTAGGGTTAGAGAATAGGCAGTTAAGGCTTAAAATGTACAGTCTTTATTTGGGATGATGGTAAAGTTTTGGTAAAAGATGGTAGTGATGGTAGCAAAACATTTTGAATGTAATTAATAGCACTGAATTATATATTTTAATGTGGTTAACAGGAAGAAATTTTAGGTTGCATATTGTTAGTAGAATAAAATTTTTTTTAAAATCCATGGACCTGCACAACACAAACAGTAACCACTAAGTTAAACTATGGACTATAATTAATAGTACAACTATAAAAACGTATTTTCATCAATTGTAACAAATGTACCACACCAATGCAGGGTGTTAATAATAGGATTGTATATGGAAACCCTGCATTTGATTTATGAATTTTTTGTAAACCCAAAATTTCTCTAATAAAAATAAACACCTCCCCAAAGTCATTACATATTACTCCTGATATAGAACCATGTGAGTTTCTTTTAAATTACCTCCCAGAACTATAATAATAAATGCTCCATAAATATTTGCTCACTTATTGCTTTGTGCAGAGTATTATTTGTATGTTAGTATGCGATAATTTTTCTTATTTCATGCATTATATGCAGCCAAATGCTTTATAAAGTTCTACATGTTTCCTGGGTGTTTAGCACATGTGATATCTCATGAGTTCACAAGAAGGAAAGGGGACAGCTCCTACCTTCAAGGAAATTAGTTATTACAGGGTTGACTCATTTAAAATATATAGGAAACAGTAACAGATTGATTATATTAGTATATGAACTAATATTAAAAAGTACTGAATGGTATAGTCCAGGCAGTTAAAAAGTGCGGAAACCATTCAATACTGTACTAATTGTGCAATAGATTGAAAAAAAATACAGAGGCGAAACCAGCATAGGGAAGACTTCCAGAGGAATATAAGTCAATAAAAAAAACTGTGCCCTGGGAAGTGAGGCCAGCAAGACAACAGAGAGGGAGTCTCTGCTGCTTCTTGGAGCTGGATGGAAAGTGGGTTGGCCTTGGTGCCTGGAGGCTACTCTGCCTGGCTAAGCATAATCTCAGCAGAAGCAGTAGAACCACCCTGGACAGGCTGCTGGAAAGTTCTCATACCAAGCTGAGGCAGCACATTTTGGAATCCTGGCAACAAAGGGAAGACAAAGCACCCAGGGCTGCTTCCTTGAAGGCCCTGCATCATAAGTCCCATGCATCATAAATACTGTATGATTGCATTACTATGAACCAAATACATTGTGTACCATATTGTTTGATTAAAAAAAATTTTATATGTATCCAGTATATTTAATTGAGAAATGTATGTATTTATTCATCTGCTTACTTTTTAGTTTTTAATTGTTTCTATTTTCAATTATTAAATGCACAAAATAAAGTTAAAAAAAAACACACACAAAAAAAACCACAATGGGTTTCCTGAACCAGCCAATTGCTATCATTTAGCTGGGGTAACTATATCTCATGTTACAAGCAATTTATAATTTATCAATGGTTAGGCAACATCAACACATCCATTGGCTAAATGTTTCTTCAAACTGGTATTCTACAAGTCACCCCTCAATTAATCTAATAGTCTTTCCAAAGAATTAAAAATACATGTGATGAAAACTAACTCATTCTGGATAAGATAAACACAATAAAGCCACTCTACTACCCTAACACATAATCACATTACAGTCTCTGAGTAAAATGACCCTGTTACATGGTGTTAATAATAGGGTTATATGGAAAAAATATATACCAAATGTACACTATGGACCATAGTTAGGGGTGATAGTGTGATGAGGTTTTTTCTTAATCTGTCACCAAATGTTCCACAACAATGTAAAGTGTTTGTGGAGGGGTGATGTATGGAAATTCTGCACATTATGCATGATTGTTTTGTAAGCTCACAACTTCTCTAATAAAAAAAATATTGAAAAATAATAATAAAGTATGCTCCAGCATCAGACTCTTCCTCCTGGCTGTTCCTCGTGTCCCTCCTCCTACCTGGGCCTCCCATACCTGACACTTAGCCTACATTTAAATTTCATCATCACACCAGGTAAAACAATCTCCAGGCTAAACTACTCTCCAGCTTCAGAGAGATTCCCCTGTAAAGCCCTAACAGACGGAAAGCATTTTAACTCCATATAAACATAAAACAGCCACTTCTACCTATTTTCCTTTCTTATATCTACATTATAACACCAGCACCAATAGAGGCCTCCACAGGATCGCTGACCAAAAAGCTTAAAAAATATATTCTTGGTCCTCATGGATGTCCACCAATGATGTCAAATTCTGGGTGGAAGTCCATGCCAACAGTAGACTCAGGCAGCTGAGGTCATTCTAATGGCTTGTTTGGGGTAGAGTTAAAAATGCAAATAGAACACTTTGTTAAAACTCAAAGTTCATTTTAGCCTCTGATTTACCACTGAGAAGTCGTCATCCAGAGATGAGTCATTTGGACTTCTTACCTAATTGGAAAAATAATAATAAAGCAAACAAGATTTTGTTTTGTTTTTGTTTGTTTCACCTTGGCATTCTTGCTATTTTTTCAGGGCAATGTAACATTGAAACACACAGAGTAAAACATACAGAGCTGTTCACTAAAGCAAACAGGATTCTGGCCCACACTACCAGCCTTCAGCCCATTTCTGAGCCTCAGTGTGGGGCACAGGGAGGTTGAGGGATGTGCAGGTAGAGGGGAGGGGGCCATGATATAGCAAATCCCAAGACCCGGATGGTGTGGAGCCCTCAACAAATCAACTATGTCACATGGCACTGGTACAGTAAGTATGATAAATATTATTCATTTTTGGTACAATTATGTCATTAGTTCAAATATCAGTTGTGATTTTCTGGGTGCCAGAGATTACAAAAACAAAACAAGCTTGGGCAAAAGTATTGTACCATTTTCTACACTAATTATTTTTTTAGTGGTACCGGGGATTGAACCGGGGACCTCGACATGCAAAGCAGGGGCTCATCCACTGAGCTACAACCCTTCCACATCTAAACTAACTTTTTTTTTTTTTT
>JAKSZT010053816.1:3484809-3513312 GCA_026826555.1 Tolypeutes matacus | reverse complement strand
AAAAAAAAAAAAAGCTACATATAAAGTAGAAAAGATAGCATCATAAATCCTAATTTTGTTAAAATTCCTTCCAGTTTTCCCTGCAGGGACATATATATCTTTTACAGAATTGAAATCAAAATGTATATTAAAAAAAAAAAAAATGTATATTTAGTTTTGATCCTGCTCCTTTTGTCTAAAGGATTAACTTTCAGGCATAATGAAATTTATATAAACATTAGCAATTCCTTTCTCAAAGTTCAAAATGTTACTCCAAAAGGGAGAGGGGTCATGGAAAATCATACTGCCCACCCTCCTGAACTCATGCATAATCTTCCCTGTTCTATGTATTTGGAAACATTGTCTCATCTTTAGATGTACAACTGCCAGATTGCTCAATCTTTCTTTCAAGGGCTGGTATAAGTCATTCATATTCCTTCATTCACTAACTCAACAAATATTCTTTCAACACCTACAACGTGCCAGACCTGTGCTAGGCAC
Source organism: Tolypeutes matacus (assembly GCA_026826555.1). Classification (NCBI taxonomy): domain Eukaryota; kingdom Metazoa; phylum Chordata; class Mammalia; order Cingulata; family Chlamyphoridae; genus Tolypeutes; species Tolypeutes matacus. The sequence continues at coordinate 3,512,832 of JAKSZT010053816.1, read as the reverse complement.
TGAGTACAAATGGTCTGTAAAACTACTCTAATGGGTCTATTTGAACTTTGTCAAAGGGATATTTGCTACATTTAGGTGCTATTTTATGGTATTTAATAGGCCAATGGAGTCAACATTCAGGGTTTCCTAAACCTGATCCAAACTAGCCTCTCCAGTCCACCGATCTGATACCCACCCTTTGCCTGTGGGGTCTAGTCCCCTATTCGCTGAACCTGGCCTATTCACATCTACTTCTGTGCCCTGTTCTTTACTCCCAGGCCCCACCCACCTTCCTCTGCTGAGCCACATTCTATTCAGGAAGCGTCTCTGACCAGTGTCTGAGCCTCATTCTCAAACCAATGGAGCACCAACCATCCAGAACATTCTTCCCCACCCCCACCCCTGATGGCTCCATAGTCTGCTCATTGTTGGGTGTGGTTTTTTTTGGCTCATTGTTTGCTCATTGTCTGCTCGTTTCTGTTTGTTTCTCCTTTAGGAGGCACTGGGAACTGAACCCAGGACCTCCCAGAACATTCTATAGACAACACTGACTGGCCTTGTTCCCAAGTAGAGTGGTAATAAGCAACAGGGGCAGGAACCAGGGCCCCATGTTGCTTTTCACATTACTTTCCACAGCTAAGCAATAAATGCATTACCTCTATTTAATCATTCCTTCTCAAGAGCTTCTCCACCTGAATCCATTTCTGAGATTATTTTTCAAGAAAAACATTCTCCTCTCTCAATTCCTGCAAGCATAATTTTTTCCCATCATGACTAATAACCTCAGTTGTTTTCCTGCAACGGGATGACAGCTTAAGATAAAGCACTTTGGAAATAGTAAAGTTGGATTTACTTTACCCACAACTTCTTAAGAAAACATTACTACTGTGTGTAAAGCAAGATACTCTCATGTCATCCCACCTCCTCTATACTACCTAAAGCCATGCAAGGCACCATGCTGAGGACTTCATGTATAGATTCTTATTTAATCTTCACAGCAACTTCAGCGAGGTATGAATGATTATTTTAATTTCTAATTTAGAGATAAGAACACTGAGGTTTAGTGAGATTAGGTAATTTGCCCATAATCATACAGCTAATCACTGGTCAAGCAGACATTCAAATCCAGAAAGTGGCTTCCCCATAGCAAGCCTTTTCTGTGAGTTACCTCCCTGTCCTGGCCGATATTCATTCTTAGATGTTCTTCCCATGAGGGCTTATATGAGTGGTTCCTCACATTTACATCAAATTCCCAACATGCTTGGCTGCTATCCAAGAGATTCTGATTCAAGCCAGGAGGAGGAGGATGTACATATTTAATATGCACCTAATCCTCCCCACTCTCCCAGGTGATTCTGGTACCAGTGGTCTTCAAATCAGACCGAAAGATACTACACTGAGTACAGGCAGACTTTATCCACCAGGAGGAGAGGCTTTTGCAAAATGGCATTAATTTCCTCCTTACTCACAATCTATCAGGGCTTGAAGAAAATGGCAGAATGTAAACCTCTTAGCTGCCTCTGGGGAAGGTGTCTCAAATAACCCTTTCCTGCCAGCCAGGAAAGAGATGAGATTTAAACTTAATGGGAAAACAAGAATGAACAAAAAAAAAAAAAAAGGAAAGAAAAAACAAACAAAAAACAAAAACAAAAAATAAACTTAAGGGATCTCTTGGGAAAGGATTTACTAAGCACCAAAAGGCAAAGCAAAGCTAAGCCGTCAGGGAGCCATTCGAGCTTTGGGCTTGCTGTGCACACTCAAAGTTGAGAGGAGAGGCCCTGTGACAGTCTGTGACACACAAGCATGAGTCACCTCCCACCCGCTGATTTGGAAAAGAAACTACAGTTAAACACAAACAAATGGCTTGTCCCTGACATAACTCTAGTGTCTCCATGGACATGGTAAAGAAGGAAGAGCCCAAGGGATGCTGGGGAAAGGGCTCAGCTTCAGGCTAGCTCCGCCCTACGGCCTTCCACTTCCCTCAGACATTACCTGGCCCACTTCTTCTCACCTTTCTGATTTCAGCTCAAATGTCATCTCCTCTGAAAGGTTTTGCCTGCTCTAAAGTAGCCCTCCTCCCCACCCACTCATCACTTTCTGAAACATTACCCTGCCTGATTGCCTCCTTAGCTTTTACCATAATTAGAAAGTTTATTTCTTCTTTATGTGTACAATAGTTCATCGTTTGTCTCTCCTGACTAGAATCTGAACTTCCTGAGAGCTGTGAATGTGTTAGTTTTGTTCACTGCCATATTTCCAGTTCTTGTCTGTGACACAATAGGCACTCAAATATTTGTGAAATAAATAAATGAATCAGCCTTATTTGCTTCATTTTGTATTATCAGTTTCTTCTACCTCACAAGGTGATTTGTAAGAAGGGTCAAATGAGACCGGGCACGCAAAGGTGCTATGTAAAAGGAAAGATACCACAGACATGGTAGGGTTACTGTTCTGGGGGGAGGTGAGAGTTCACAAAACTCTGGGTGCCCCAATAGGCCTCCTGCCATGACCTTGGCACACTGGGTGCCCCCACCCCCGCCACTTCTCCACTCCTAGGCAGTTACCTATAATCTAAAAATTTTGATGATCCAGACTGCATACCATCCAAACAGAATGCAATAAAATTATTTATTACAAGGTGAGGTCCCTCGGGGAGTTCTCACTATGGGGCTCAGATAATAAGAAGCAAAGTCAGGGATCTGACAGGAGGGCAAAAGCTAGGAAAACAACCACAAAGACACATTCTGTCCTGGGTTAGATGGGTTCAACAAGCATGAATTGAGTGCCCAGTATATTACAGGTCCTGGGCTCAGCCCCAGGGAGAAAAGAGATGACAGAGACTCTGTCAAATGGAGTAGGGGAGACAACACTAAACAAAAAACTTGAATACAATGTGGTAAATTCTGCCTGGGAGGGTGGTGGTAGTCAGGGAATGCTTTCTATAGTTGAGGATACCTAAACTGAATCTAAAGTACAGTGGGAAGAGAGGTGGGGGGAGCAGGCCAAAGAAAGAGCACACATTGTGTTTAGGGAGCTCCAACTAGTGAAAACATTATGTATTTATTTCTGGAGTATCCCAGTGCAAGAGAAAGGATGGGGAACATATACTGAGGGGGGAGGAGCTGGGAGATACTAGGATGGGTGATTAGTGGCCACTCTTTGCTGGCAGCAGATCAGAGCTGTGTTTGGACACATCCTCATGGTAACTGTGGATGCTCAGGAGCCCAGAGGGGTAGTCTATCTTGGTTGGGAGTAGAATCAGGTGAAACTAAAAAGATAAACCCAATTTCACTGTGCACTGTAAGAAGGGAGGACCTGAGTTGGGAGGAGTTAGGCTTGGGAAGCCAGAGAGAGACACCAAGGAAAGAAATTACCCAGCCAGATTTGTCTCATATTCTGGAGAGCCTGCACCAGGTCATTTATTCAGAATTGCCTGTTAGCTATGCACTAAGTGGTCTCTCCCTGGGACAGTGCAGCTTCCTTAACAGTCCTGTAGAACCATGAAGCTGCTGAATCAGTGCTGTATAGAGGTAAGAGGAGAAAAAAGAATCAGCTTGACTCATGCATTTTAGCCCAAAGAGGTATCTTCTTTAGCCCTGAGTGGTGACAGCAGAAAAGAAGAGAAAGAAAATTAGGGCTCTGATATTTTGCAAACTATATCTTATTTGCTCATGAGACATGGTATAAAAGGCAGGAAAAGCAAAGAGAGCCCATCCTCAGGGTTGGCATAAAGCAGATGTGGAAGATGATTCTCCTTCCCTTCCTAGCTGTTCTTAGATTGGAGTTGCCTCAACCTCCATGGACTCAAGGGAAGAGGGAACAATGTACCAGTTTCTCATAGAGGATATATATTCAGAGTCTCCCAAGTAAGAACTTAAAACCTTGCCTTTGTTTTGATGATATCTGTACAGAGATAAACATTCTCAAACCAGGATCCACCCTCCCCAAATCAATCACTCAAACTTTCTTGGACCTGGGGAGAGAGGTGAAAGTCCCTACCTCATTAGCACACACTCACTTTTTTCCCTTTCTCCCCACAACCTCCTGCTCTTCTAGCTTAATGGTACTGAAATGGGCCTGGCAAGGTTGAACATAGTGAGTGGCTGAATCCAACACAGAAATTCTCTGTCATACGAGACCAATGGCTTATTAGTAGTTGACCCCTGCAGGGCTGCGGTGGGGCTGAGGCTATCACACATTAAAGGGCAGTAACTACAGTCTACCTCAATCATCCTTCTGTCTTTCCATCCTGCAAAACCTAAGCAAATAGCTCTCAGCCTCTCTCATCTACTTCAGCACCTCCCAAATGAATAAGGTCTCCTTCCCCAGCCATAGCAGCGCGCTGCAACTTTGACCAAGAGCATTTTCTACCTCCTTTCTTCCCTTTCATCTTGTTGCCTCTGATAGCTTAACTCTTGGCTTACTATTTACCAATATATCCTGGTTTCTGCTCAGCAATTTCCTACACATTGCAAGCAACAAATACCTGTAGGATCGACAGATGAAAATGTAGAAAACAAGGTAAATGCCATCAATATGGGAAAGATTAAATAAAACATGGTACTACCCATACCCAGGGATATTATAAAACAGTTATGGCTTAGACTAGATACATTTACCTGGAAAGATTTCCAAAGTATAGTGTTGCATTTTGAAAAATAAAAATAAATTAAAGAACAAAACTTATAGTATGAGCTCATTTATATAAAACAAAACAAAACCATACACACAAAACCAAACCAAATGTATATCTTCATGTGAGTGTGGCTATAACTATATATATGCATAGGAAAAAGTCTGTCAGAATACCCATCAAACTGATTAACAGTGCTTACTTCTGAAGAAAGGATTGAATGGGGATTAATGGGAACATTTACTCAATCTGTAATATTTGCATTCTTTACAAACAAGAACACACTCATGTACTACTTTTGTGATTAAAAAAAAATCAAGAATGATTTTTAAAAACCTGAAATTATTTTATGAGATTTTTCATCCTGTATAACTTTGCTTTAATGAGTTAAAAAGCCAGAGGAAGGCAGTAAAACTAGTTCCCACTTGGGCAAGAGTTTGTTTATCCTGCTTATCTCAAGCTACCGCCAACAATGTTAATGATTCTGAACCAGCACTGGCCACTCCTTGGCCATCCCATCCTCTCACACCCACAGCTTCAACTATCACCTCTATGTGGATGACTCCCAAATGCCTCTTTCCAGACACAGCCTCTCCCACGAGCAACAGTCCTGACTTTCCAACTTCCTGTTAGACGGAGCCAATGCACCATGTACAAAACCAGACTCCTGTCTTCCCTCCCTTTCCCAATTCAGCGCTTTCTCCTAACTTCTTCCGTCCTGTTAACTGGCATCTTCTTTCCCCCAGGGACCCAGAAAGGAAACTTCTGAATCCTCTCTAGCCCTCTGTATCCACTCACCTTTACCTACAAATACCCAGTCACTTACCTTGTTCTAGTGATTTTTCTGAAAGATTTCCCCCAAGTGTTAGGTCCCTGATGGTGCCACTGACAACACCCAGTTAGGATCCTTTTCATCTTCACCTGGACTAGTAGAAAAGCCTTCTAAGTGGTCTCTTTGCCCAACTTCCCATTTGGTGAAGGCCCAACATTTCAGCCTGCCGTTTTTGAACCTTTATTCCATCAGCTACTGTATTAGTATCCTCCCAGCTTTGAATCATCTGCAAATTTGGGAAACATAGCTTTATATCTTCATTCAAGTATCTGATAAAATGTTAAACTGGGCTGATCCGAGGACAAGGCTCTGGACTACACATCTCTTTCCAAGGGGACCCACAGCTTATCACAAGAGAAGAGGAAGTAATTTTTTTTTTTTAATTGCAAGGTCCTTTTCATATATAATCTCATTTATACCTTACCAGAATTCTTGGTAGTAGGTATTTTTACCCCTATTTCAGAGATTTTGAAACTGAGGTGGAGAGTGGCTGAGTAACTTGTGAAAAGCCTCATAGCTATTAAGTGGTAGACTTTTTATTTGAACCCGTATCTGCCTAACTCCAGAGCTCATGTTCTTTCTGCCACACACTCAGAAAACTTTCATGGATCCTCAACTAAAGGATAAAGTACACACCTCTTAACCTACACTGAAGGCCTTCAACATTCTAGTTCCAAGCTATACCATGTGTCAAACAGTAATAAATGTTTTATATGTCCTTTTCTACTATATCTTCACCATAACTCTGTGAGGTAGGTTCTATAATTACGTCCATTTTACAGATTCAAACACTGATGTATAGAGAGTTTTAAAATAGCTTAATCTGTAAGAAAATTTATCGCAAGTTTGTTTAAAAAAAAAAAAAAAAAAAAAAAAAAACGGCTTAATAAATCTCACCAAGTTAATAAATAGCAAAGTTGGATTTCAAAGTTGGTCCTGCTTGACTAAAGAGAATTTAAGAGGTAGAATGGACAGGAATTTCCATTCATAGACTCAATCAACAAGTATTTATTAAGCACCTTTATTGCAGCACAATAAATATTGTGCTGAAGCTGGAGATAACAGAAGTGAACAGACAAAAGTTCTGCTCCTGGCTTCATGGAGAGTACACTCTATTGGGAAAGAGAGACATAAAAATGGAAGTTGTGTGGTGAGCACAGGGAATGAAAGGCCCCAAGTACTAAGGAATCATGAACATGGTAGGGGTAGCCTCAGAGAATTGAGGTGTCTGGTCTTAACAAGTGGGTTGATAAAGGTTCTATTCACTGAGATGGGGAACGTGAGAGAAATAGGATTGAGAAAACACTGAGTTCAGTTTGGGAATCAAGTTTTGCGGAGATATGCAGTAGGCCACTGAATATTTGGATCTGCAGCTCAGGTGGAGGGAATGGGCTGAAAAGAGATTTGGAGTCATTGGTATAAAGGTGAGACCTTAACATATGTGCAGGGTAAAGAAAGAAAGAGAAGGTCTCACAGGAGACCCTGTCCAACTGGCCAACTAATACTCTCCTGTGAACCAGCATTCTACAAGGATTGCCTTCCCTCTTCTACAAGCAGGAATACCTTTCCATCAAGTCAAACCCTGCCTTATTCAAGCTCTTCCCTCTGCACCAGAAAACTCCAGTCCAGAGCTCCCTCTCCTGGACTCATGCCATTTAACAGTTGGTCAGGATTCTGAGGCATTTCTTGGTAACAATATTGAGCACTTCAGGTATTTGTACCTTATCTCCCTAAATGGACCACAATATCTTTGATGGCAAGACCTGTGTCTAAACTTAGAAATGCAGTAAACATTCTTTTTACAGAACCAACCCCCAAAAGTACTCAATTTCAAAAAGAGTAATAAGCAGTAAATCAATAGTTGAACATTTCATTGATATGAACTAGTTACTCCAGGTGAACCTGAATACCTTCCTCAATACAATAGCAACCAAAGCCCTGGGCATTTGTCCAAGTTTCCCCCTGAGCCTCTGCACAGAATAGAACTGGGCACAAGGTGAGCATTCGCTGCCTCTCCTTGTGCATTCTGGTGTATGCCATGGAATGGACTGCCTTCAGCCCCAGTAGCCCTTGCTTCCAGAATTCTTCAAAGTGAGAAGAAATTTCTTCAGAAAAGAAGAAATTAGAGTGAGAACATTTGATGTGAGAAAACACCAAGTAGCAGCAATACAAACCTATTTCGTATGCATCAAGTTACAGAGTTTTAACCTACACCCCTAAACAAAATATTGTCAATGTATAATTTCAAAACCTTATACATGATTCCTCACCAACAATGTTTATTTTGCCCTTCCACAAATTAAAAAAAAAAAAGTCTGAAATATTGAGAAAGGGAGATAGTAGCATCTTGTTTCAAGGATTTCAGAATTACCAGGTTTCTTGCCAGCACTGCCCTAAGGGTAGAAGCGCAAGTGGACAGAAGCCATGGGGCACTTGCTCACCAGCGTCCATCAGTCAGCATAGAGCCTGACACATAAGAATGCCTCAGTAAATGAGTGGTGAATGTATGAGTGAGGGCTAGATGTTAGAAGCAGGTCCCTTTCTACATGGCCTGTTTTTTAACGTTTCACCTGAACTAAAATTAGACAATGAATTTTAATACTACTGGACTTCATGCTAATGATGCGGCCCACGCTTTGGCTTTCTGGTTTACTGCCCTTTTGTTTAACATCCCTTCACTCCGGAAAAGGAGGTCCACATTCTGTGCCTGGAACCCTCAAGGATGGTACCTACCTTCTATTATTACAGTCCCAATGCTGCCTATTTTGTGAGGCGCAAAAAGAAATAAGGGCATCCCTGTTTAGGGAGGGAAAAAAAAAAGGCATTCCGTTTTCAGCCAGCAGGAGAGCCAAACTGAGAGGCTACCCTTGATTAACAGTGAAAGTTTTACAACAGCACACAACCCAATTAACAAATCCATGGTGGGCCCTCTATTCCCACAAGACCCCTTCTGAAGCTGCCCTCTTCACTCTCAGGAAATGGCAGGGGTTCTCCCTGGAATTCAATCTATGCATACTCAGAAGCAGCAGCTAATTTTAATACTGGCCTTTGATGGCTATGGCTAAAGTAGAACTAATTATTTTTTAAATCCAAACTGAAATCTAAATAGATTCTAGATTAATATATCTATTTTAGAAATATCATTCATTAGCAAAATAATAAACTGCCGCAACATGACTACAAATATGGTTTAATGATAGGAAATTTGTTAACATAATATAACATATCAGTAGGTCAAATGTGAAAAAAGCATACAATCACCTCAAAGATTATCTTTTGGGCATTTCATAAAAGTCAATGCCCTTTCATTTTTAAAGTTTTTTTTTTTAATCCAGAAATATGAAACTACTTCTTCAAAGTGATTTAAACTATTTTAAATCAAAATCCAATATTAAATTTACTAGTGAGCACGAAAGGCATTTCTGTTAAAATCAGGAATAAAGTAAAGAGGTCCATTATCTTCATTCTTAATTATTCATGTTCTGGAAGCTCTGATTTAAAGGAGAAAGAATCATTATTTGTAGAAAATATAATTTTCTAAAAAGCTCAGGAGAATCAGCTAATTTTTTGAAAAGCCATTTAGAAATAAACGAATAAGATATAAAAGATTAATACAGAGGGAAGCAGATATGGCTTAAACAACTGGGCTCCCACCTACCATATAGGAGGTCCAGGGTAGTATTCCCCGGGCCTGCTGGTGAAAAGCAAGCTGGCCAGAGCAGAGAGCTAGCCTGTGCGGAGAGAGCTGGTTCAGCAAGATGATGCAACAAAAAGAGACACAGAAGAGAGACAATAAGAGATGCAGCAGACCAGGGAGTTGAAGTGGCGCAAGAGATTGAGCAGCCTCTCTCCATTCTGGAAGGTCCCAGGATTGGTTCCCAATGCCGCCTAAAGAGAAGACAAGCAGACACAGAAGAACACACAGAGAGCAGACAACGAGTGCAAAACAACGGCAGGGAGATTGGGGGAGAGGAAGAGGGAGGAAGGGGGATGAATAAATACATAAATCTTAAAAAAAAAAAAAAAAAAAGATTAATACAAAGAATACTATAAAACTTGACTGAGAGATAGTGTTGTAATCCCAATCGGAACCCCAATGGATTTCTGAGACTTTAACAAGATGTCTCAAAATTTCATTTTTAAGAATAAACAAGGAAAAATAAGTAAAAATTGAAGAAATATAATGAGAACTTGCCCTATGAATGTATTATACATAATACATTATACATAAACTAAGCTAAAATAATTAAAACAGTATGATATTCATTCAAGAATTTATAGTCAGATAAGACAACCTTTAGAATCTATAACCTTAATGTGATCAAAGAAACATTAACATCTAGAACTGACCAATAAATGAAATAGGAAAACTGGTTAAGTATGTAGAAACAAGCTAAGTCTTCAACTTATAATGTGTGTAACTAAAAGCCTAAAGAGCTAAAGATAATTCACCTCAGAATGTGGATAAGACTAAATTTTAAAGGCCACAGAAGAAATCATGAAGGAGGGCATATATATATCTGACCACATAGAAATTAAAAATTTTTGTACATTGAAAAACATATTTCAAAAACATCAATTTTAATATTTGCATAGAGTATCTCATAATAGGGATAACCGCAATCCACTTATTATGAAGAATGATGTTAGATGAGAAAGCAAGTTACAAAACATGACAGCATGATCCCAATTTGGCACCAAAAAAAGAACATAGAAAGCTATTCATGAGATATTAAAAAGCTATGCCTACTCTAGATAGTAAAATTACAGGTATTTTAAATTTTTTCTTTATTGTGCTTGTCTCTGCTGAATTCTCCAAAATTAACTTGCATTATTTTGTAATCAGAAAAGGATGCTAGTTGGAAAAAAATCATCAAAATGACAAAGACAGGAAGATACTTGTATAAAAATATGACAAAAGGATGCTCTTTCCTTAGTTCGTTAAGAGGTCTCAAGGTAATAGAAAAAAACAGGCAAAGAGCGTGATTAAATAATTTACCAAGAAAAAGCAAATCAGTAATATATAAAAATATTTTTCATTACTAGTAATCAAAGAAATGCACATGCAAATTACAAAATACCAAGTTTTCCTTATCAAACTGGCAAAAAATGAAAAATAAAAAAGAGATACACCACAAACTGGTAAAAGTACACTGGAAGACCACTCTCATACATTCTTTTTTTTCTTTTTTTTTTTTACCGGGAGGTACCGGGGATCGAACCCCGGTCTCTCCATATGGTAGACGGAAGCCGAACCTCTTGAGCCACATCCGTTTCCTGTCTCATACATTATTATAGTAGAAGTGAAAGTTGCTACAACCCTCTCAAAGAGCATTTTGTTAATATGTAGTAGGTACCTTGAAACAAGTTCTATTCTTTGACCTAGTAATCCCACTTCCAAGACCTTGCACTAAAGAAAGAATTAGACATCTGGTCAATGAAGAGTTATTTAAAATAGAGAAAAAGTGGGGGACAAACAATTAAATATCCCACAATAGAGGAATGGGTAAGCTGTCTATGGAACCATATGATAGAATAAGCTCCAGCCATTGAAAACAAGATTTGGAAACATTTAATGGCTTAGGAACATCTTCATGGTGGCATGTGAGGTAAGGAATCCAGAATCCCAAACTGTGTATTATGTATTTATGGCATGATGTCAATTTTGTTTGAAAATCACAAAAACAAGAAACAAAAATAGCAATTCTGCTGCTCCTCAGCTGGGTGGCTTTGGGCAAATTCTTGAGTCTTTCAGGAGACCAGTTCCATCCACTGTAAAAGCCAAATGGCCAAACCAGTACTACTCACCTCCTTTCCTCCATTCTCAATTTTAATTATTGGATGAAATAGGACATAATAAAAAATTAATAAACCCATCATAAACAGATGCATACTATCTGCATTAACAGGTAAAACATAGGATTTGAGTTGTTAAAATAATGTTTTGGATTAAAAGTTCTTTTTTAAAATCCTAATGTCTCTTAAATAGGTGACATATTTTAGACCTGACTGCTTAGATGGTGACAGTTCATTAGGAATACACAGAATGGCCAGAAATAAACGTGTCGTCTCTCTTATCCTCTGTGACTAATTTGATCCGGGCTTGCCAGCCTGTGACAAGAACACACTTCACCTGTTGTCAGCCATTCCGAGACTCGGTGGAGCCGGCCCACTCTCAGTCAGCAATGGGCAAAGATCTAGATCTAAGAGATGTCACAGAGAGAACATGCAAGATTTTCAGACTGCTATGTTGCACTGATAGCGCAAGAAATTCACTCTTTGAAATTCTTTTCACAATTTTATATAGCTTCTATACATAGCTCAAGAAGTTCTTGCCTTCCTCTTAGAGTCAAACAATAATTTAGCATATTTCTCTCAAAACTACCTCCAGCTTTACCAGTTCCCACCACTGTGAATTTTAACTATGCCCAAGCTACAAAGAAAAAAAAAAAAAAAAAAAAAAACCTTGAGCACAGTAAACCAGGCTGAGTTAGGGTCAAATTAGCCCACTGAGTGGAAGAAGGGAATCAGCTCAGACTACAGCACTTAACAAAACTGCAGAGGTCCAAATCTGAGGCTCAGGCTCTGTACCCTCATCCAAATTCATTCTGCCTTTGGGGAAAAAAAAGGAATACAATTTTATGCCAAAAGTATTTAACTTCTGTGAGTTTTATCCATCTCTCTGAAATTGACAAAACAGGCTATTAAGTGCTTTAATTCTTCCAGGCAAACGTTTCATAAGTGAAAATGTATTCAATGAAATCTGAGTTTGTATTATTAATAGCAAATGCATTAAAACTTGCTTTGTAATGACAGTAACTTGAAACAACTCAATGATATCCAAATTAAACTGTGTTATATGATATCTTAATCCCAGATGTGTATAGAATGTACTTGGTCACATGCATTTTCCCAATGATTTTTTTTCCATTCCCTGGATTTTCCATAGTCAGTGATATTATATAGTTTAAACCTAAAATGAAGTCATCAAAACAGTCTCTCCTTGCCTCTGCCTCTTCCTTAATTCTGAATATTGCAGCCTTACTATTTCATTATTATAATGTAGTTGTTTCTATACAGAGCAATAAAAATAAATAAGTACTTGCTGAGTTTTGTTATAACTCATGTGTGCACAAGCAATACGGCCCTCCTGAAGGAGACTTTTCATTATTTTTATAAATGGAGCACATTTCATTGGGGCCACCCCACAGCAGCAGATTATTGCCCCCATAACAGAGCCAGCAGCAATGCCACCACTAAGTAGAGAGAGATAACAGGTTTTGGTCAAACATGACCGATAATGGCAGTCAGCCTGTTTATGTGGAAAATATAGTTTTGTTTTGTTTACTCTGAGGTATTTTCCCCTTATTCACAAATAATAAGTAGTAGGGCCTATACTCACCGGCGGCTTCGAGTGGGGAAAGGAAAAAGAGCCTAGGAATCTTCCAGGCTTTTGTTGCCAAAACAGAAGCCGGAAGGATAGAGGGAAAGGATTCAAGAGTATAAGACTATCTTACATTCCAAGCATCTAGATACAGAAGCAGGAGAACTGGAGTTTCCCTCTGCCCCTCCCTTCCCAACCTGGGGGTAGGGGAGGAAAGAAGAAAGGTCTGTAGGTCTTGAGACCTGCACCCAGAGACCTCAGGGAGGTGTGGCTGCCGCAGCCAGGTCATAGCACCTGGAGGGAGCCTGTGGACAGTGACAGTGGGCATTTCTGTGGCAACCATGCCGGGAGAGAGGAGCAGCTCTTTGACCCAAGCCTAAGATCTCCAGCTTCGCTGTCACTGGAGAGCAGGGGAGGGGAACCCCACTAAGACAGAAGGTTAAATTCTTTTTCTGCCAGTAGTGGGAGACTCAAAATAGAGATAATAAAAAGGATCATAACGGCTAAAGGTTGAATTCAGGCACTATTGTAAACCTTTTATGTGGATTATCTCATTTAATTCTCCCAACAACCTTAGATAATACTAGTACTCCTTCCATTATACAGATGAGGAAATTGAGGCTCTAATAGACCAAGAACTTTGCACAAGTTTTAAGTAGTGGAGCTAGGCTATAAACAAAAATCCAAACAACCTGACTCCAGATCCCAAACTAATAAAATGGGATTAGAGAAAATATAGAAAAGCTCTCTCTTTGTCTCTTTAACAATATAGCCCCCTTTCATACAAAATCCAAAGCAGAACCCCAATATGTAAAACAAATAAGATGACTGCTCTGGTAGAAGCAAGGTGGAGGGCTGAGCTCTTTATCTCCCAGCACTGCCCTCACCCTGCAAAGGCCCCAGAGACTCCTGGAAAACCAACAGCTGCCAGCTAAACACAAAGAAAAAGGGAAAAATGAAGCCCCTCTAGCAGTCACAGTCACCTCACACCTTCAGGCCCTCACATCAAACATCTCAAGCTTGAGCATCTGAAGAGCCAGAAGAAGGTGGAATTCAGGATTGGAGCTGAGCATCAGGAATGAGGCAAATCCAATAAACAGGCAGAGGTGGGAAGCAGAGCCAACGGGCACCAGGGCCAGCGGTCTGTGGTGAGCGAGCGAGGCGGCTGGGGGAACAGAGGTGGGAGCGAGAGCGGGAGGCCAGCAGAGGAACTGTTCCCAAAGCCAGCGTCCTCCCCACTCCAAGCTGTCCAGACATATTACACGAGATAGGAATAGCAAACACTTAGCAAGTACTTCAATAAACGGCATTTTGGAGGAAAAGAAAAACTACACTGCCCTCCTCGTGGACTCAATACTGCCTCTTTACCATACAGTAACATACCATCCAGTGCTTGCCACCGTCAGATTCAAGAGACAGAAATGCCTAAATTTGGGAGCAGTGTCCCATAGTAGTAAAGAATGGGTTCAAACCCCATTTCTACCACTTACTAGCAGGCAGCCTTGGCAAGTTACTTGATGTCTCAATGTCTCAATTTCCTCCTCTGTGACAAGCATATAATAAAAGTAATTACCTCAGAAGGCTGTTGTGAGAATTAAACAAGTTAATACATACAAAGTACTTACAGAACAACACCAAGCACAAAGCAAATTCTCACAAATGCTAGCTATTACTGCTTTCTTATTTTGGTGGCTTTAATTTCATTCCTGACCATTCTTTTTTCTCTCCACACTGCATTAGTTTCCTATTGCTGCTGTAACACATTACTGCAAATTTAGTGGCTTAAAGAATACAAATTTATTACCTTACAGTTCTGCAAAGTCTGAAATGGTGTGCGGCAGGGCTGCATTCCTTCTGAAGGCTCTAGGGGAGAAACCATTCCCATGCCTTTTCCAGCTTCTAGAGGCATTCTATGGCTTTTGACCCCTTTCTCACAAACCTCCTATTACTGACTCTGATCATCCCACCTCTCTCTTGTAAGGATGCTTGTGATTAGATTGGGCCCACACGGATAATCCAAGATAATCTCCCCCAATCTCAAAATTCTTAATCACATGCAAAGACCCTTTGTCTTGTAAAATAACATATTTGCATGTTCCAGGATTAGGAAGAGGATATTTTTGGGTGGCCATTACTCAGCCGATACACCTCCTCCAAGTATACAATTGCAGACTGGCAAGACTTAAGTAGGCCCAGGGGAAGAAACAACATTAGGAGCTAACTTTTTGAGCACTTAACAATGTGTCCAGCACTATATAAAGTGCTTTAAGTGAATTATTTCTTTAGGCCTCAAAGCAACCCTATAAAATTACTATTAGTAGTATCATTTTATAAAAAGGTTAATTCACTTTTCAAAAGTTGAACAGCTAGTAAGCGGCAAAGCCTATGTATACCCAGGTAAGTTTGATTCTAGAGTCCTAGCATTTGACCAGTAGAGTGCCTTGTTCCCTATACTTTAAGCCCAACCCACATATATCACCATAATTGGGGTGCACCGTGACATGCCAAAAGAGATATACATGCTCCCTGGACACAACAAGACCAAGACCTGGAGAATCCGTGCCAAAAAGTACACGGAGATGGTACAGCATCTTTCTCACGCTCAAAAGTAGGACCCTTGGTGTTAAGAATTTTCTCAGATGTGGGTTTGGACCAAAAAGCCAAGAGACTACCTGGGCCTACAACTACATGTGGAGGGAAAGTGAAAAGTCCATTCCTAACCACAGGACAGCCCTGAAGTTCCAGCAAACCTCTCAACGGAGTCAGATTGATCCAGAACCTGTGAAACCATACCAGGAAGGCTCAGAAACCATCAGCCCCCAGAACAGGCCCTCCTTTATAAGCTCATCAGTCTGTCACAGGACCTAACTATCCCCTACCCTCCACCCCACAAAAGATAAGCAAGCCCCATGTGCCCTAGACATCAACAAGGGCTCAGTGGTTTTAACAGCACCCACAAGGAACAACCTCCATTCCCACCAGTTCTTATATAGCAAATGGCTGAAAACCAAGTGTGTTGTGAACAAATTAAGGATAAATACATACAGAATAGTTAAAAAAAAAAAAAAAAAAAAAAAAACACAAAAAACCAAGTGTGGTTAGTACAAAGTAAAAAAAGGAGCAAACTAAACAACAGTTAAACACACTGGTTTAACAACACATAGCATTTCACAACTTCAACTGATAAACAATTTAGCCCTATTTGAAACTTCCTAATGGGATGAGTTAAAGGTATGTGGTTTCACCCAGCCAGAAAAGGCCCAGTCATTTGTCTGAGGTGATGACCCCAGGGGGATGTAGGATAGAACAGTAGTCAAGAAAATGGAATCTGGAGCCAGTCCGCTTTGACTGAATCCTGGCTCTGGAACTTTTGCACGGTGTGACTTTATGCAGGTTACTTAACCCCTACAATGCCTTTATTTTCTCATCTTCAAAATGGACATAATAATGAAGGTCCATTTTCCCTTATCCAAAATCTGTGGTGCCAACTCAAATTCAGAAGCTTTTTGGATTTTGTAACAGAAAGTCAGTGCCTATACCATATATTACATAACAGCCCAGTGGGAGTCACAGCAAATTGAACAGGTCCATTATGTCTGAAGTCAAAAATATATGAACAGTTCTCACCAGGTGAGAAAAATACAAACTATAATAACTTCACATCAGTTTGAATCAAGTTTTATAACCAAACTTATGAAAAACACAGTTTTCAGGGCTTTTTAAAAATTTGGAACTGCACGTAAGTGGTAACAGATCACTAGTACTTAATGCCCAGTGTGTTTTAAGGATTAAATGAGTTAATAGATGTAAAGTGCTTAGAACAGTGTGCCCAGCATGTAGTAAGCACTACAGAATTGTTACCAACAATTACTACTACTGCCACTACTATTTTCATGAAAATAGACTTGCTAGGGGATTATAAACCGGCAATTTTTAATTTATGCCTAAATTTGCTGTGAAGGACCGCACCTTGGAGTTTAATAGGCATTAGCCTTTTGAAACAATTCTTTAGAGCAGGCCTCTCTGCAATGATGGAAATATACTGTTTCTGTGCTGTCTAGTATGGTAGCCATTGGCCTTATGTAGCTTTTGAGCACTTGAGATGTACCTAGTTAATTTTACTTAATGTTAACTAATTTAAATATAAATGCAAATATCCACATGCAGCTAGTGGCTGCAGGAACAGACCTTGTAGCTATAAAGGGTTGGGCTCCCAATCTTGTCTATGAAAACCTATTTAAGCAATAACAGAGCTAAATTATAGCATTAATAAAAACAAGGCTGAGTTCTGCATCCAGAGAGCAGAAAGGACCACATGCTGGAGTTTTCTCTTCCTTTCCAGTCCCCATGGATGGTCCATGACAGTGTGTCTTTGAGATTGTCTTCTTCTCTTTCCCTACTCACTTCTGTCTCTAACTCTCCTTTCTGGGACCCTATATCACTGGGCCACATGCTTCCCTAACAGTCCCATCAATACTTCCCAGCCCTGGCTCCAGCAGCACCAAGTTCTCCAATCTCCTCCCTTCTCTCCTCTCAACTAAACTCCCATTTGCTCAATGGCAAAGATTTCAAACAGATGTGGAGAGGAAAGCAATTTGATCAGACAAATTCAGACACCAAGTAGTTCTACTTTTTCTGACTTCTTTACTGTTTCTCCTTCTTAACCCAGAAGCTCTGGTTTGTTTTGTTTTTGTTTTATGTCCTACAGCAGAGGTGGCCAAGGAAGGAACCGGAAGTGGAGCAGTTGTTGTCCGATATCCTATAAGATCTGTCAGCCAGGTGTGTTAAGGCAGGGACTGCCAACATACACATGCAGTACCCTTGCTCTGTGCAAATCTCTCTGCTTGCCAGGGCATGGGAAATCTTTCCTTCTCTCTGCTTTGGAAAACTGTTCCATCATGTATAGTCCTTTTCAATCTTCCTTTACTCATTTAGCAATTTGTAGGTGACAAATTGCACATCAAACGAGATTTTTAAAGCACAGAACAAAAACGCAGAGAAGAATGTGACCAAGAACAGTTGCAAACAGAAAAAGAAAACCAACCACCTTCATTGGAATCTAGCTTCACCACAACTCACTTGAGTAAAGAATTTTTAATGACAAAGGTCAAGCTTGGATTGTATCCAAGGAGCTTATGTTACTAAAGGACCTGGAAGAATGAACGTCTTTCCAGTCCAATCTCGCCTCTTACCTGGTCCAAAGGCAGGGACCAAAGGTGATATTATGTATGGTTCCTGGGTATAAAGAAAATTTCCCCTGTGGGACTGTAAAAAGAGGATAACTGCTAATGGCAAATATCATACATTTCTCTAAATCCTGATTGCCTCCTTCTCCAAAACAGAGATTTGCATTGTATAATCAAAGTCTTAACATTTAAATTAAAAAAAAAATTTTTTTTTTAAAGATTTATTAACATTTAATATTGACCCACAATTATTTCTAAAGGGCCCTCTAGGTGCAAGCAATGGGCCAAGAAACCACAGTAACTGCTTTCAGTCCGGGAAATGAGACATCCACACAAATTACTCTCATAGAAGGCACAGAGCAGAAAGGCCAGTCAAGGTAAAATGCTACAGGAATCAGGGCACAGGAAGGTCAGCTATTTCGGACTGGGGTATCTGAGAAGGCCTCACAAGAGCAGTAATACTAGGTTTGAAGGATGGTCAGAATTTAGGTGATGAAAATGGGGGAGGACGGGCCATCCAGGAAGAGGAAAGGATGCCCTAGGTGACAGCATCATTAGGCGTTCTTCAGAAAAGTATTTGAGAAGACATGACTTCAAACAACATCCAGAAATCGTCCATGTCCCCCCTCCCCTCATGACAACTGGGCACCTATGAGGGCACCAAAGGGTCACCTGCATCTATCTTCCAAGACCAGCTCTCAAAAATTCTCCCTTGTGGGGGGTCCAACATTCTTAAGACTGTGGCCCCACCCTATCCCTACCCATCTCCATGAAGGCATCCTACAAATTCTGCATAAAGCAACTGAAGTTAGGAATTGTGTGCAAATAAAACTTTATGATGAAGAGAATTCTATTTAATACGTGTTCAGGGAGCTCACTATTGAAAAGAACGCTTGTAAATCTTTAAATGATGAATCTTTCTTACACTGAATAATTGGTTGAGTCAGTTGAACCAAATGTCTCATGGCTTAAATACCCGGCAAGGGGAGGAAAAAAACACAATTTTACACTGCACATTTAATATTAGCCACAACCGAGGACTTTCGGCTTTAGAAGCAATTCATTACAGCGTTAAGACTGAGAGAAAGGACAGAGCCATTTTTCTGTCTTCTAGTTACAAGTTAAAGTGGGACCAAGTCCAATACTGTATTTTCTAGGACTCGATGTCAATAAATCTCTCCAGGAACAAACCCTTGAGCACTTTCTTTGAAATACTGTTGTAACGTACCATCACAAAAAGAGCTTGTATTTTCCTTCTTTCCACACCATTCACGCAAAATAAAGTGGAGACCTGAGGCAAAAATCTGAAGAAATCCCTCACAGGGTGTTCTCAAGCCCATGTGGGGTTTAGCCTGCATCCCTCCGGAATCGCCTGCCTCAATTCTCCCCAGGGTGTGCAGAGACAGTCTTCCACCAGGTATGCGGGGTTATGGGGCCGTCCCATAGCGGGTCTACAGGACTGGGAGAAAAACAGCCCATCTCTGAAGCTAGGGTCGCTTCCTCACCTTTCCTTTTCGGGCCAGTCACGCCTGAGTCTCCGAATGCAGCGTGCCCCTGAAGACCTGCCGTGTGCACGCCAGTCGCTAGCGGCGTCGGGTATCCCCCCACAGTGTGTCAGCTGCACGGCGGATGCCCTGGAGCGCGCAGGAGCCAGGCAAGTGCCGGGGAGGCAGAGCCTGGAGCGCGGACCCGGGCCGTGCGCGCCGCCCGCCTCCCCTCCGGCCCCGCGAGCCCGCCCGCTCCGCGTTACTCCGTGCGCCCGGCCGGGCGCCGCCCCTTTGCTCCGCGCCCGCCAAGCTATGCGCTCTGCCCGGACGGCTGCGGCAGCGGGGCCCCCGCCCTAGGCCGGGCTTTCCCAGAACTCGCCCGCCTGCCCGCCTTGGGTGAGAGGCTGCGAGCACCGCTGCGGGCCGCCGGGCCTCCAGGGGAGCGGCCTGTGTCGGGCCCGCCCCCGGCCTCTGGCCGCGCGGGGCGGGCGGGCGCGGAGGGCGGACCCGGCTGCCGCCTCCGCCCCCGCCGCCCGCGGCGCGACCCCGGCTTGGTCCGGCCTGCCCGGGGCAACCGCAGCATGGGACCCCCGAAAGCAAGCCGTATGCCCAGCCTTGGGCGGGAGCTGGTGAGAGCGCGGCTGGGTCGCCCGGTCGGGGACAGGGCGGAGAACTTCTCACACCTCCCGCTGCCAGCCCGCAGCGCGACGGGAATTCAATCGCACAACTATGCTCAGACTTGGAAGCTGAGGTTAACGGCGGATAAATGGCTTGACCAAGGTCACTCTAGTGAATGGCAGCACCAAGTATCGGGTTTGTTGGGTCATTCATTCATTTAACAAATATGTATTGAGCATTATCAATGTGCCAGGCTCTGTGCCAGGCCCTGGAAATACTCCTTTTGCTGTTAATGGTGGCTTTCCTCCTTTGCAGACTCTAAGCTGCAGGAAACTACAGGCTCCACACGGAGCCTCCCTTGCCTCTGGGGCGAATTTTATACACAGTTTTAGGAGAGCTAAATCTTCCTCCGTTTTTACCTAGTCTGTAGACCACCCTTCTGAGGTCTGACCTCTCCTTCTACATCCAATCAGGGCCAATTCCTGTGGCCCACACCCGTTTCCATCTGTCCTCTCCCTTGGCTAAATACCGTGGCCATGTTATTCTTTCTCTTGTATAACGTTAATCTGCGCCGAAACCCTTCTTTGGCTCCCTACTGCCTTCCAAACTAATTCCCATGGTTATAAGAACTCAACATGCCCTGGTGAAGATGGACCATCCCAACATTTCCCTCCCATTCCAACTCTGTACCTGTACTTAGGGTGAATCTTCAACATAGAGTACCACCGCCTCCCCACCCATCCTTTCTTTCTGTCCAAGTTTGAGCCTTTGATTTAGGTCTGCCTCAAAAGTGGCCTCCCCTCCTTTGAGCCTCCAGGGCTCAGGAGAGGTTGAAACAAGGATGCACAAAAGAGCACCAAAGAATTCTGCCTACCAGAAAAATCTGCCAGGCTGGTCCTTAAACTGTTTTGCTGTGTTCTCATCCCAAGGATTTTAATGAAAACCAACATTATCTCTTCTCTTGAAAGGTGGTTTTGGAAAGGTTCTGTAGACAGCTCCCAGAAAAATCTTTGTTCATTAAGAGTGTGAGATCTTAGTCCTAAAGCAATGGAGAGTAGTCATTTATTTCAGCATTTGTTCTGAACCTGTGTTGTCTTGGACAGGTGAGTGGAGGAGCCAGGAAAAATGAAGCATCATTAAAAATAAACAAGGTGGATTATTTATTTAATAGACAGTGTTTATTATGGTTTTGTAATTCATTTAATGAAACTAATAATATCAAACATCATCAATCACTTGGAGCCCCAAAAGACTTGTATGTTTTTTGTTTTGTTTTTTTTTTAGGAGGTACCAGGGATTGAACCTGGGACCTCATACATGGGAAGCAGGTGCTCACCCACTGAGCTACAGCTGTTCCCCAAGGCTTGTATGTTTTTAAAAATTAGGTGCATAGGAGTTCAATAGCTATAAACTAGTGGATGCACAAGCAGTTAACAAGGAATCCTCCAAATGAGTCACTGCACAGTTAATAACCAAGGCGAGTCTAGGTCCGTTGAGTGGGAAAGTTATCTTTGTGATAATCAAGGCTGACCCTTCCTTGGAAAAGGGTGCCTTCCCCAAATCTTTGCGAAGAGAACAGGTCCAGATCAATGTCCTTTGCTGATTCTCTCACTCCCTTTCAAAATGAGACTGGAGGGAGCCGTGTCCCCGAGGCTGCCTCACTGCATTGGAATGTCTGAGCTAACAGTGCTTCCAGAGGGTTCATTGCTTCTCTGAACAGCACTGCCCAGACTTTCTGGAGATTTTAATTCACTCCCAACCTCGCCAACAGTTGCAAACAAGGTGCCTTTTTTACACCCTGCTCTCTGTTCAGTGAAACACACAGACCATCTCAGGGGAACAATGGTGCCATTCAAGACTTTTGCAAAAGTGCAGCACATAACCTCCATGCCATGGGCTGCTGCCAGCCATTATCTGGAGGAAGAAAGACTGTCAGATAAAGAGCCTGCGAATTGGGGGCGCACTGGACAATTTCCATGGAAAATTCAATTTCAATACATTAAGTTATGTATCTTTGTATACAAGATAATTCTGCATAGTCAAAAATCAACAACACCCTTAAGAAATAAAGCCAAGGAAACTTTAAATATAGTGCATCAATGTTTGAAATTTCAGAAGAAGGTACCCGTCTCTTTTGAACTTGTTACATGATGGTCTCCATTCTATAGAAATGGATTTAAATAAGTGATTAACTTTGGGACTAGGGAATTTAAGTCATACAAATATTGTAAAAAATGGAATCATCTCCCCATTTTCTTTCTGCCTCTCCTTTCTTGTAATTTTTAGATGGGGAAGGTCTCTGACTTCATGGTTGTTGCTGCCAACAGGAGGCCCCCACACCCCCTACTGCACACATTACAGAAAAAAAGATTGGCCCTCTGCCACACTCAGCAAGCCAGCCATCAGTTAACCCGTTTATAAACAAACCCTCAGGTCGGGAACTGAGTAGACAGCACAGGCACCATTGACTAATGTATTGAACTTTGTTAACCAGCACCTAATTGCCAAGCAGAGGAATTTGCCAACAGACATCTGGGTAGCCTCGAAGGCCAAGGAAGGAGTTGACATTTCCTCCCATTCAAAGTCACTGCATCAGACTGCATCGGGCTTACCAGCTGTCTGCAAATAGGCTAGTCAGTTCAGACAGTGGGGAGAGAGCCAAAAATAAGCTTTCCAGAGTTATCTCATGCAAGGTTAAAAGTACTAAGGCAGTTTGAGGTTGGTGAAAAACAGCTAGCTTGTTAAAGCAACAGGTAGCTCTTCCTCTTTGAGGGGTTGGTGGTTAGGAGTGAGGATGGAGGGGGCCCAGAGGGAACAGTATGTGAATCATGGAAAGACAATTCTAAGAATTATCTTTCATTACAGCCAGTGCTAGGAGAAGACTCTGGAGTGAGAGTTGGAATCCCACCCAGACCCACCCCCTAGGTGTAAGCTGGGATGAGTTACCTCTCTGTGCTTCATTTTCCTCTTCTATAAAATGGATGTAATAATAGTATCTACCCATCAGTGTTGCTGGGAGGATTAAATGAGTTCATCTATGTCAGGGGTTCTTCACATTTTTGTTCCACAAACCCCTTTGCAAGTCAGGTGAAAACCACAGACACATTCTCAGAATGTAGTGGCAGGTAGTTTTATGACACTCAACTAGCCTTAGGTCTAACAACTACCGTAATTTCAAAGTATAGATGAGCATAAGTGATTTTTCGGGATATGCAACAACTGCAATGTGATATGACTACTACTGTAATTTATTTCACACATTCATAAGTGAAGGAAATGATAGATTTCAGTTAGAGGTAAGAGAAAATAAAGATAATAAGTTAATTTTTTTTCTATTCAAGCTCACGGACCCCCTGAAATCTTAACCCCTGGTTAAGAAACCCTGATCTATGTGAAGCACTTAGAACATATTAGCATTTGTTAATTAAATACATAAAACCAAAACTTTATTCTCATTTATACTTATGGTATTTAAATACTATGATATCCTTTTAATATTGCAAATATCTTGTTAATGTTTTGATAGAACAATCATCTTTTTTTTCTTCTTTAGAAATTCTGGAGCCTCATTAATAACACCTGTTTCAGAGTTGCTATCAGCAAAAAGTGGGTCCAACTCAAATCATCTCAAGGTGCCATATTTATAAATTATAAAGGAACAGTTTTTTTGTTTGTTTGTTTGTTTTAGTTTCAGCTTTACTGTATTCCCAAAGCATAGGCATTAGTGCTGGAGATTTCTCTACATGTAATTTTTAAGGGTTCATGTGTTCTTAGTGGCCAAAATGTTCCTTAGAGGAAGAGAGTTCTGATATGATCATGGAACTCAAAGGAAAATAATATTTGCTTATAAAAACTTTGCTAGAGTAAGTCAGTTAGGAAAATGACTGTGGCTTCCTGTGTGACCCTAAGTGCTGTAAATTGTCAGTAGATCAAACTGGCCACAAGTGGAGGATGGAGGACTTAGAGGCAGGTTTGCATAGGACACTTGGTTCACTGAATCTCCAACTTTAACCCTGGTACTAATGAATTCTACAAACCTATACTTTGGTTTCTCTGCCACTTCTCCTTCACTACTGCCAGCATGTAGTGCTGCTAACATTCTCAAAACCTTTTATTAATAATTACCATCCTAATGCATCCTCACATCCTCAACCACTCCTTCTGTCAGATAATTATGATGGTAATAATGATGAGTGCATACCATCCATGCCATTCTTTTATTTATTCATCCACCAAATATGTATTGAGCATCTACTAAATGTTAAGCAGTGTTCTAGGTGCTAAGGATACAGCAATGAGCACAACAGTCAACAAAATTCCAGCCTTCATGGTGCTTATATTCCCTAGATGAAAGGGAGCCTGGGAAAGTAGTATCAAGCTGGGCCAAGGGTACACAGAAAATAAACTATATAAAAAATGTAAAGCATATAGTAGGTGGCAATAAATGCTTGGGAGAAGTAAAACGGAAGGAAAACAGCTAGTGCTCCAGGGCTTGGAGGACTGCAATTTTAAATAAAATGGTCAGTTAAGACCTCACTGCAAGGTAACAAGTGAATAAAAACTTGAAAGAGGTGAAGAAGGGTGAAATATGTTGCTTATTTCCCTCCAATGTCCATTCTCCGTATGTTTTACTTATGGATCGCCTCCTCTCCACCCCTTTTTAGCTAGGCCAACAATGGCTAAACTTGATACTACTTTCCCAACCTTCGTTGCATCTAGGCATGGCTAAGTTCTGGCCAATGGTATGTGAGCAGAAAGGAAGTATGCAACATGTTAACTTTTATTTTACTTTATTTATTTATTTATTTATTTATTTATTTATTTATTTATTTATTTATTTATCTATCTAGCTATCTATCTATTTATTTATTTATTTATTAAAGGAGGCACTGTGAATTGAACCCGGGCACAGCCCTCAACCACTGAACTACACCCACTCCGCAACATGTTTACTAAAGGGCGTTTAAGAATGTACTTAAAACTTCCGGGAAGATGGCAGACCAGTAAGACACGGGAATCTCTTCTCCAGAACAATAGCTAGAGGATAAGCTAAAACAGCCCCGAAAAAGATCTTCTAGGGTTTAGGACAGCAGGTGAAGGCTGTACACCACCCAGAGGAGAGAAGGACAGAAGAGGGAAATCGAGACTATAGAACTGTGAGTTGCAAGTAGCAGCTTCTGCTGCTGCCGGCACCCTCCCCCACACTCTTCAGAATTCTTGGGCCCCTGGGCCTGCTACCACAGACAAAGGGGGCTTCAGGGATCTGCCACTCCTGGAAAGGGGAGAGAGAGGGACACAGCCTTAGGCTCACTCAGGTTCAGACCTGAAATTTGGGCTGCGGAGCCCCACAGACCCTTCCACACAGCGGTTTGCCCTGGGAGCCTAGAAAGGACTGGAGAAATCCGACCCTCGCAACCACCCTCTCTTCTAGCCTGGACTAATTGTTGAGGACACCACGGGAGAGGGGAGAGAGAGCCTGGGGCTGACCCTGCTTTGGACTCCCAGGTTTGGTCTGCCCTGTCCCGAGAGCCCTTCCAGGCTGGGTGGGGCTGCGCCATTGTTTGCCTTGGAGCCTGCAAGTTGCTAAAGATATACAAACCTCCCAATCTCATCCTCTACTAACAGGGACTGATTGTTGAGGATTCAGAAGGGAGTGGAAATATTTCCTAGCTGGGAAAAGGGGGGCGCTACGAGAGAAGTCTGGAGAACTGTCTCAGAAAGTTTGAATCACAGGGCTCCTAGCCCCCAGACAGGAAGCTCTATCACATTGATCTGGTCTGTGTCACAACAAATACGCTCCGACCAGACATTGAATTGAGAGCAGCCAACAAGCGTCATCTCCTGGCAGACCAAGGAAGTACACATAAGAAAATTAATAAGTAAGAGAGTATTTTCCTGGCCTCTATAGCCTCCCTGCCCAAGGCCCTAGGAAACGACTCTACAACCAATTACTGGGTCCAGTGCCCAGTTTTGAGCAACCAGCAGAACAATCCTAACAATCAAGGTTGAGTCAAAAATCAAAGAGCGGTGGTAACTCACAGCCTCCTGCCACTAAAACCCCATAAAAGAGAAAGAGATAGAGCATCTAAGTAAAATACAAACTAACCAGATGCCTAGGCACCAACAAAAAATTACGGGCCATACTAAGAAAATAGAAGGCATGGCCCAAGAAAAGGAATACAGCAAAGTCCCAGAAGAGATGCAGAATTTGAGAGAACTAATCAGTGAGATGAGCACACATTTCCAAAATCAAATTAATGAGATGAAAGAGAATATAGTTAAAGAGATCAATGACACCAAGAAGTCATTGCGCGAACGTAAAGAAGAATTTGAAATCATGAACAGAAAAATAACGGAGTTCGTGGGAATGAAAGACACAATAGAGGGAAGCGGCTGTGGCTCAATCAGTAGGGCTCCTGTTTACCATATGGGAGGCCCGGGGTTCGGTTCCCGGGGCCTCCTGGTGAGGGCAAGCCCGCCCACACGGCGGGGTGCGGTTAGCTGACCCAGCGAGCACAAGCAGCAAGGGGGGGATAAATGAATAAATAAATAAATAAAAAATCTTTAAAAAAAAAAAAAAAGACACAATAGGTGAAGTCAAAAATACATTTGAAGCATACAACAGCAGACTCGAAATGATAGAAGAAAGAATAAGTGATACCGAAGACAGAGCAGCTAAAATTGAAGAGAGAAAAGAACAGAGAGAAACGAATGGAAAAAATTGAGCAGGGGCTCAGAGAGTTGAATGACAACACAAAACACAAGAACATACGTGTCATTGGAGTTCCAGAAGGAGAAGAGAAAGGAAAAGGGGCAGAAGGAGTATTTGAGGAAATAATAGCTGAAAATTTCCCAACTCTCATGAAAGAAATGAACTTTCATGTCCAAGAAGCACACCATACCCCAATAAGAATAAATCCAAATAGACCTACACCAAGACACATATTATTCAGAATGTCAAATGTAAAAGATAAAGAGAAAATTCTCAGAGCAGCAAGAGAGAAGCAAACGATCACGTACAAAGGACGTCCAGTAAGACTTTGTGCAGATTTCTCTTCAGAAACCATAGAGGCGAGAAGACAGTGATATGATACAATTAGGAAACTGAAAGAGAGAAACTGCAAGCCGAGAATTCTTTACCCAGCAAAACTATCCTTCAAATATGAAGGTGAAAATAAAGTATTCACAAACAAACAGAAACTAAGAGAGTTTGTAAAATATAATCCACCTTTGCAGGAAATATTAAAAGAAGCCTTAGAACCTGAAAGAAAAAGACAGGAGAGAGAGGCTTGGAGGAGAATATAGAAGAAAGAAAAGCAGAAAGGATAACCAAAAGAGTAAAAAGAAAGACAAAAATAAGATGACGTATGAAAACCAAAGAGTAAAATGGAGGAAATGAATAGTGCATTTTCAGTAATATCATTGAATGTGAATGGATTAAATTCCCCAATCAAAATATACAGGCTGACAGAATGGATAAAAAAACATGAGCCATCCATATGCTGCTTACAAGAAACTCACCTCAGACACAAGGATACAAGCCGGCTGAAAATAAAAGGTTGGAAAAAGATACTCCACATGAATAGTAAACAGAAAAGAGCAGGGGTAGCTATACTAATATCAGACAAAACAGACTTCAAATGCAAAAAAGTGATAAGAGATGCTGAAGGCCATTATATATTAATAAAAGGGACGATCCTCCAGGAAGATATAACAGTCATAAATATCTACGCACCTAACCAGGGTGCCCCAAAATATATGAGACAAACTCTGGCAAAACTGAAGGGAGAAATAGACATTTCTACAATAATCGTCGAAGACTTCAACACCCCTCTCACATCATTAGATAGAACAACTAGACAGAAGATCAACAAGGAAACAGAGAACTTGAACAATATGATAAA
>JAKSZT010053816.1:3471517-3484799 GCA_026826555.1 Tolypeutes matacus | reverse complement strand
GAGAATCCAGAAATAAACCCTCACCTATACAGTCAACTGGTTTTTGACAAACCTACCAAGCCCACGCTGATGGGAAAAAACAGTCTCTTCAACAAATGGTGTTGGGAGAACTGGATATCTATAACCAAAAGAATGAAAGAGGACCCCTATCTCACCCCCTATACAAGAATCAACTCAAAATGGATCAAAGATCTAAATATAAAAGCCAGGACCATAAAAGTACTAGAAGAAAATGTTGGGAAACATCTTCAAGACCTTGTAGTAGGTGGTGGTTTCTTGGACTTCTCACCCAAAGCACGTGCAACAAAAGAAAAAGTAGATAAATGGGACCTTCTCAAAATTAAACACTTTTGCACCTCAAAGGAATTTGTCAGAAGGGTGAAAAGGCAGCCGACTCAATGGGAAAAAATATTTGGAAATCACATATCTGATAAGGGTTTAATATCCAGGATATATAAAGAGATGTTACAACTCAACAATAAAAAGACAAATGACCCAATTAAAAAATGGGCCAAAGACTTGAATAGACATTTCTCCGAAGAAGAAATACAAAAGGCAAAAAAACACATGAAGAAATGCTCAACATCACTCATGATTTGGGAAATGCAAATCAAAACTACAATAAGATATCATTTCACACCTATCAGAATGGCCACTATTAAAAAGACAGAGAACTACAAGTGTTGGAGAGGATGTGGATAGATAGGAATACTTCTTCACTGTTGGTGGGAATGCAGGATGGTACAACCACTATGGAGGACTGTTTGGCAGTTCCTAAAGAAGTTGAATATAGACTTGCCACGTGACCCAGCAATACCACTCCTGGGTATATACCCAGAAGAACTGAGAGCAGTGACACGAACAGACATCTGCACACCGATGTTCATAGCCACATTATTCATCATTGCCAAAAGTTGGAAACAACCCAGGTGTCCATCAACAGATGAATGGATAAACAAACTGTGGTCTATTCACACGATGGGATATTATGCAGCTGTAAGAAGAAATGAAGTCATAAAGCATATGGCAACATGGATGAATCTGGAGGGCATTATGTTGAGTGAAGCAAGCCAGACACAAAAGGCCAAATACTATATGAATGCATTACTATGAACCAAATATATTGTGTAATATATTGTTTGATTCACACACACAAAAAAACAAAAAAACAAAAAACAAAACAACAACAAAAAAATTTACATGTATCCATTATATTTAATTGAGAAATGTATGTATTTATTCATCTGTGTTTACTTTTTAGTTTTTAATTGCTTATGTTTTCAATTATTAAATGTACAAAATAAAATTAAAAAAAAAAAAAAAGAATGTACTTAAAGTTGAAGCTGCTTGCTTTTGATTTCCTTTCTCCCTTCACATTATCTGGGAATTGGCAAGATCTGGGGCAGTTGACTTGACCCAGAGATGCAAGTCCCCAGGAGAGAAAGCAGAGCTGCTGCAGCAGCTCTAAACTTTAGGACCAAAGTGGGGTCATGAGAGGTGGTTTTTTTTTTTTTTTTCAGATGGGAGAAATTATAACATGCTGACATGTTGATAGGAATGACCCAGAAGAAAGAGAAAAATTAATAATGCAGAAGAAAGAGACAAGAATTTTTGTAGAAATATTCCTGAGTGGATGAGATGGGATAGGGTCTAGTGCTCAAGTGGAGGAGCCAGCCTTGCACAGGAGTGCAGACAGTTCATTTATTGCCACAGCAATATTTCCAGTCCCGCAAACTCTTCTAGAATTGTGCCACTGCTCCCATCAAACAGTAGAGTCTAATTCCTCTTCTCTTGAATATGGGTCCACCTCAGTGACTTACTTCCTAACCAATAGAATGCAGTGGAGTGATGCTGCATGGCTACAGTGACTGTTGTGGAAGTTAAGATGTCTTCCACTTGGCTATCTCTCTTCTCTTCAGAACTCTCACCACAGGAGCTCAGATATCATGTTGCTAGGAAACCCAGGCCACATAGGGCAGACCTGTGTAATGCTGCAGCCAATAGACTATCCCAGCTAGGAGCCCAGCCGACAGCATCAACCCTAGACATGTGCATGAGCTTGCCTTCAGGAGATTCCAGTCCCTAGCCTTTAAGCCAACCCCACCATAAAGTGAAGCAGATGGCTATCCCTGCCAAGCTCTGCCCAGATTGCAGACTTGTGAGCAAAATAAATGTTGTCCATCTTTTAAGCCACACACTGTATGCAATTTGTTACACAGCCTTAGTAACTGGAACAATAGGTATAGATGCTATGAAATGGGTAGAGTTGATAGAAGCTTGTGAAAGTTTTCTTCTATTTTGATAATGAAGTGGTAAACAAGGTCACTGGATGAGAGTAAACAAGGAGAAGGAGGTGTTAAAAGTTTCTAAGAGGGGAAGTGGATGTGGCTCAAGCAATTGAGCTCCTACCTACCACATGGGAGGTCCTAGGTTCAGTTCCTGGTGCCTCCTCAAGAAGACGAGCAAGACAGCAAGCTGACACAATGGGCAGGCACAGCTAGCTGACGCAAAAAGATGACACAACAAGAGATGAGGAAAACATAATGAGAGACACAGTGAAACGGAGCGGAGGTGGCTCAAGTGATTAGGCACCTCCCTCCCACATTGGGAGGTCCCGGGTTTGGTTCCCAGTGCCTCCTAAAAAGAAGACCAGCACACAACAAACAGACACAGCAAACGCAAACAACGAGGGGTGGGGAGAAATACATAAATAAAATAAATACTTTAAAAAATAATTATTAAAAATAATAAATATAATTTTTTTAAAAGTTTATAAGAAAAGGTATGAAATATTCATATAGGAAAGTGGGAGAGTGCATGAAATAGGGAAATATATTGCCAGATATCGTTGAGTGCTCAATTGTGGTCATAAATGTAAGATGAGACTAGGTGGTGAGAATCCATGGAAGGTATGCCCAGTAAGCCTGAAGGTTTGCCATGCACAGTGCTAAATGTTTTATATACACTATATTATGGTGTTTACTTCACAAAATCCTATCAGGTAGGCACTATTGTCATTCCTGTTTTAGAGAGAAGGAAATGGAAACTCAGACAGTTGAAGAAACTTGCCCAAGCTTACACAGATAGCCAGCTTTAGACTCAGGCAATCTGGTTCCAGAGCCATACTCCTACTCAGCCTCCCAGGACATCCAAATTAGCTCCTTCCACACTGAGCTCAGAGAAGTCTGATTCAACTATTAATCTAATTCAACCTCAATCCTCCCCACCCCCCTCATATCTTGACTGAAATCTTGCTTACACCTGACACCTCATCATCCCTTGAAGTCCTCTTCAATGAGCACTCTGTTTTCTTCCCCAGCTAACAGAATGCAAGGAGGAAGGGGCTGACCTCCTCCTAACGCTGCACCACCACTTATCACACTGCCTTCCCTCAACTGTCTTTTGTTTCAAGATTTATACCACTTGCATGTTCCAGTTTCTTCCTGTCTTCACCGTAGCTTCTACCTACCTCTTACCTTTCCTCTCCAGGCTATTTCTTGCATTATCTTAGAGTTCCACCCCCATGCTCCCTTCTGATGCTGGGAACTCATGGTGCCCTCCATGAAATAAGGGACTTGTGCACACGATATCCCCAGCATCAAGAATATTGAAAGAGAAAACATTGGGAAATGACAGGTTCTCAGTAAATCCATGCCCTCATGTCCTCCATCGCTACTTAAATGCAGTTGTTTGCAGGTGAGGTCACCCTCTAAAGATCTCAACTCTGAAATTCCCCTCTCTGACCACTATCTTCTCTTCTTCCTTTTCCATTCTTAGGTGGACATATCTTTTTCCTCATTCTTATCTTCCAGAAGCAGTTTCTCACCCTATGCTATCCAGCTTTCCCTGACAAAGACATTCGAAGAAGTGTATTAAAGAATGTCTTATTACTATTGGTGGGAATGTAGAATGGTACAGTACTGTGGAGGACTGTTTGGCAGTTCTTAAGGAATTTGAAAATAGATTTGCCAGGGGACCTGGCAATATCATTACTAGGTATATACCCAGAAGAACTGAGAACAGAGACACAGACATCTGCACACAGATGTTCATAGCAGCATTATTCACGATTGCCAAAAGTTGGAAACAACCCAACTGTCCATCAACTGATGAATGGATAAACAAATTGTGGTGTATACACATGATGGAATATTATGCAGTGGTAAGAAGAAATGAAGTCGTAAAGCATATGATAACATGGATGAACCTGGAGGACATTATGTTGAGTGAAGCAGGCCATACACAAAAGGACAAATACTGTATGATTGCACTATTATGAACTAAATACCTTGTGTAAACTCATGGAGTTAATTAGAATACAGGTCACCAGAAAATAGAAGGAGGGTAGAAAATGGAAAGCTGAGGGTTAATCTGTACAGAATTGATTTTTTAAAAAGGTTGTTTGTAAATCTTTGGAAATGAAGAGAAATGGTGAAAGCATATCATGGAGTTTGTAACTAGCAGAACTATTTTATGGGTATGACAGTGGTTCAAAGGGAAAGTCTAAGGTCATGTATATTGCTGGAAGGAAAACTGAAAACTATATCATAGGACTGTGTAAGATGGTAAAGCCTCATGTGAAACACAAATGTGGGTGATATTGCATATACAAGACTGTTTTTAAAAAATATAAGTACAAATATACTAGAGAGAAGGAAAAATTTAGCAGCTATGTACAGCAGGGAAAGCATAGAGAGATTGAGGGGTGATGAGTTTTGTTTGTTTGCTGTTTATTATTATTACTGGAATAATGAAAGTGCTCTAAGAATGACTGAAGTGATGAATTCACAAATATGTGATTGCACCAAATACTGTTGATTGTACACTTTGGATGGATTTATGCTTTATTAATATGTATCAGTAAAATTGATCTGTTAAAAAATAAAAAAATAAAAAACATATTTTTAATTAAAAAAGAAAGTCTTAGTCGACCAGCATTCAAATGTTGTGAAATGTGTCCCAGACCTGCCCTTTGAATGTCTGTACCTTGATCTAAAGTCTGCATTTTTCCTTCTGGCTCCTCCTCTCCCTTTTGCTCACCTTTCCTCCTACCTTCCCAGTCTTTCCAATGTCCTCTTTCTAAAAAACCAATTTTATTGAAAAATATTCACAAATCATACAATCCATCTAAAGTGTGCAATCAGTGGAATTTGGTATAATCACAGAGTTGTGCATTCATCCTTCTTCTAATGCCCTTTTTAAAAAAGCTGTTTTATTGAGATTTATTCACATACCATATAATCTACCCAAAGTGTGCAATCAATGGCTTTTAGTATAATCATAATGTTGTGTGTTCATCACCACAAAAAATTTTAGAACAATTTCATTACTCCAAAAATAAAAAAACTCCACACCCCTTAGCAGTCGCTTCTCAATCCCTCTATTTTTCCCCAGCCCTACATAACCACTAATCTAATTCCAATGTCCTTTTGATCTCTCTCCTTTCCTCCAAATTATCACCTCTCTCACTACTTGGCTTGTTTGTGGAGTTATTTTTATAACTAATCTCTTGGTCTGACTTTATTCATTATTTTTGGATAGATTTTACTAATATAATGGGGAAAAAAGCGAAGAAACAAAGTTCGAGTAACATTATATAACCTTTATAATCTGCAAAGAGAGAATATATGTTCTACTCAAAGTTCCATGGACATTTACATATAGGTCAACAATATCTCAAGAAATTCAAGGAATTGTGTAGGCCATAGTCTCTGGCTAAAACTAGAAATTAATATTAAATGTTTTGAGCCAAAAAGCATCATCTGCTGGACAATTTAAAACATATTCTTCTAAATCATTATTGGGTCACAAAAGAAATCTAAATTATAATTATAGGCTCTTTAGGACATAACAAAAATGATCTAAACATAATCTAAATTTATGAGCTATGGCTAAAACAATAATCAGAGGCTAAAATGCACCTTTAAATGCTTTCATTATTCAACAAGAAAGTGTAAGAATACAGGAACTGAGGATTCAAATAAAAACACCACAACAATTTTAAAAAACACACACTACAATAATTCTAAGAAAAACAAGACAAAAGTATGTTAAGCCTTAGCCAATTAGAAGAGAAATCTAAGAGCTGTTTTTTTTTTTTTCAAAAACATAAAATATCTTAAGGTTGGGGGAGCGGGTATTTAAAAAGAGTAATGCTATATACAATGGAATATTTTTCAGACATAAAAAGGAATGAAATCCCAGTACATGTTTTCCCCAGTTATTAGCCATAAACTGCGTTTCTCCAACCTCCTTTGCAGCTAGGGCATTGACAGGTTATCCAGCACCAATCAAATGTACATGTGAGGGAAGCGGATGTGGCTCAAGCAATTTGGCGCCCACCTTCCACATGGGAGATCCCAGGTTCGGATCCTGGTACCTCCTAAAGAAGATGACCAACAGCGAGCTGACACGATGGGCTGGTGTGGTAAGCTGATGCAATAAGATGACACAATAAGGAGACACAGTGAGGAAACACAATGAGAGACACAACAAGCAGGGAGCAGATGTGGCTCAAGTGAATGGGTGCCTCCCAGGTCCTGAGTTTGGTTCCCTAAAAAAAAAAAGAAGACAAGCAGACACAAGCACAAACAATGGGGAGGAAGGGAGAAATAAATAAATAAAATAAATCTTTTAAAAAAGTACATAAATGTACATGTGAGACATTTAAATTCAGTCTCTGTATGAAATGCATTTTACTAGTGAGCATAACAGCTTTGGGGGGTGACAAAAAAGTTGAATTCTTGGTGCCATGGTGGGACGGAATCAGTGGTGGTAGCAGTTGAAGAAACAGAAAAGATGAGATCCTGGCAACAATGCTAAAAATAGCATCCAAGTTTAGGTACTTCTCACTCCCAGAACTTTTCCTGCACTCTTTTTTTCATATTTTTAAAATTCTGCCATGGATTAGTTGGCTCTTCCTATTTTCTTTTCTTTCACTAAATTGAGAGTCACTTGAGTGTGGCATTGTTCCTTATTTATCTTCATATTTCTCACATCATCTAGGAGAATGTCTTATATACAATGGGAATTAATAACTACTTGAGTTAATGAATGAAAAATTTGTTGAACTAAGACCTTTGGCTATACATATATGTGCAACAACATCCAAAATGTACTCCTAAATAATAATAAACAAGTTTATTTTTGAGCAAAAAAAAAAAAAAAAAAATTAGCATCCATGGGCGCGGATGTAGCTCAGTGGTTGAATGCCTGCTTCCTATGTAAAAGGTCCTGGATTTGATCCCCGGTACCTCCTTAAAAAAAAAAAAAAAAAAAAATAGCATCCAGTGCCTATGGCCTGGTGTGGGGCATTGTTCTTAGAAGACTAGCTTTGAGGATGGTTCTCTAGCTCTCTCAACAGCTCCCTGAGCTACCCAATTTTTTGTGTGTAAGTTCCTTTCCTGCTTAAGTTAGTATCTTTTGCTTATACCTGAGAATCCTGACTGATCCAGGAATTACTAAAATAAATAACAGTAGTTAATTTATTGATTAAATATATAGTAAGTGACTTTCAGGTCCCTGGATCTGTTCCTGGTTTTAGGAAAACAGTCTTGACCAGCACTGACATGGTCCTTGCCTTCATGAAGCTTACAGTCTAATGAAGTATTTTTTATCAAAGAATCCTCACTAAAAAAGATTCTAGGTGGTGTTTCCAGAGAAATATCTGCTGAGTACTAGTTCAATATAAAGAGGCTCTGTTAAATAAATTTTAAAATGTGGATCTGCCAATGTCCCCCTCCTTGTAGAGGTTTACAACACACATTGACTTATTAAAGGCTATGAGAAGTTCTGAAGTAAAGGACTATTTAACTGTTTAATGGAAAGATGCCCCAAATTACAAAACATTGCACAGAACTATAGCTGTGAAATGCTACCCAAGTAAGCCAGGTAATGGTAAAATTCAGTTCTTTCAAATTTTAAATAGATATAAATCA
This sequence comes from Tolypeutes matacus, assembly GCA_026826555.1. Classification (NCBI taxonomy): domain Eukaryota; kingdom Metazoa; phylum Chordata; class Mammalia; order Cingulata; family Chlamyphoridae; genus Tolypeutes; species Tolypeutes matacus. Next base: position 3,476,862 of record JAKSZT010053816.1, on the reverse strand, counting down.
AATGCTGAACAAATATTTTCCAGAGCAAAGAAAAATCTAATAAATTTCAAAGTTAATTTAAGAAGTGGCATAAACCCTATGCCAAACTTAGCAAATAAAGCACACACACAAAATGCTACTTTAAAGCCATATATCTTAGGAGTTGAATCTTGAAAATCCTAAATAAAAGACAGTGAAACCAAATTCAATGCCATATTATAAAATCATTTACCCTGACCAAGTAAGATACATCACAGATTTTAAAGATAGTTGAATATTAGGAAACCTATTAATAAAATGATTCATATCAATAAAGCAAAAGAACAAAATTATCATTTTGATGATGTTAAAATAAAAATTTGAGCAAAATTTGGTTAGATCTCAAAGAGTTTTATTGAATCAATTCATGAATTGAGATTCCAATCACCACAAGGTAGAGAGAAATTACACTAAACAGAGAGCAACAGGCCTTTATAGACAGAAAAAGGGAGTACATGGGGAGGAAATCTTCATTGGTTAATGCAGACTGCATTTCTTACTATGGTGAGTACAGGGCAGTTGCTTAGCAATGAGGAAATTATCTGGTTTAAGAACAGGGAGTTGACCATAGCTGACTGACTCATTTAAATTCTGTTTTCTGGCAAGTTGGGCATTTACAGGGAATAGAAACTTTAGATTTTGGATTTGCTGATCTGGGCCTTAGCACCAGCACCTTCTTGTTGGGCCTACTAAATTTTATTTATCAATTCCCCCTTTTCATCTGGCCCTTGGTCAAGTCAAGGGCTGAGATAAAAATCTAAGGCATTAGGGTCACTCTCAGTTACCATCTGCTGGTAGATATCAAGAGGTTAGTTGTTTCCATTCTCTTCCTGCTTCTGGTGTTCTAGGCAGACAGATACCATTTGGCGAGATGGCAGGCTGCAACAATTTTAAACTTTTAAGAGGATACAGTGCACCTAGGAAACTATTATGATTACTACAAGTAATAAAATGCCCAATGCTTGGAATACTCTTTTGAGCCAAGGACCCAAATTGACTGAAATTTAAAAGTTTGAAAAAAATCTCGAGGAAGGACTTATTTGTTTGAGCCATGTGGCTTGTTTGACTATTTCACGTAACTGCATTTTGACTTCCCCAGGACTGTTTGTTCAAGTATAGCAGGTGGTATTGATGACGGCATAAACTCCTCTTTGCTCAGTCAGCAAGAAGTCAAGCACAATTCTAAAGATTTTTGTTGTGCAGCAGTAGCTTTTGCAGTGGAATTTCCTACTGTTTCTAATCATATTTTCATTGGTGTTAATTCCTTACTAAGGAAATACGGGTCTAGTGAAAGAGGCCTACTGCGTATCAGTGACATCCCCACGCAATCTGCATTTGGCTTGGAAATGCAAATTAAGTGGAATAGTCCAGTGTGAAATTTCGGATTTGTTATAAATTTGGAAAGACTACTAAGAGGCCCAATCCACATTGTCCTATATATGCTAACCATCTATACATTGAAAGGCCCAGGCATATGGAGAGTGTGGGTCATGGTCTTGGACCCTTCCACAAATGAAAATGTAACCTAAAAGTACATATAGAATACTGTGGAGGGTTTGATTATCTATGTGGGGAATGCTCAAGTTGGCTGTTTCTACCTATGCATTGCTTATGGAATTGCCAAGTATACCATAGCTAAAAGGGGCCAAAATGTCATTTTTAAATGGAGCATTATACATAACGGAAGCTGTACTGTCAGGTCTCTTGGGTTGATGATATGAGGACAAGTGGTATTGTAGTGAGAGTAATCTCTAGACTGTGGCATTTGGAATCCCTAAAAATTGGTCTTCAGCAAGAGAACAGGATCCCCTGGATCATGAACAGATCAAGGTTTATGCCAGCAGATCTAGAAGTCACTTAGATTTCCCCCCTTTTGCGATGGCCTTAGGAAAGGTTAAGATAGTGTTGTCTTTCCAGGATATGGCAAAGAGGAAGGAAGAGGCAAATAAGAACAGTTTCAACATTTTTGGTGGTAGTATTTTCTAAACAAGATGGAAAAGATATGCAAAAAGAGTGTGAAGACAATAGAAATGCAATAATAATTATAAAGACTGATGTGATACAGAATCAGAGATATAGGGATGCATGGGGTTTATTTGTTGTTGTTCTTTTTGTTTAATTTTTTTTTTTAAGTAGGTACCTGGGATTGAACCTGGGACCTTATACATGGGAAGCAGGTGCTCAATCACTGCACTACACCCGCTCCCCATACATTGGATTTTGTTCTGTGACCTTGGGTGGGAGCTGTTCACCTCGTGAAGCCATCTACTTCTCATCCTAGTAAATTTTAGTTGTAGGTCTTCAGTTTGGTCACAAGTCCAATTGTTGGAAGGTGGAGCCCTTTTAAGTTGTGAGATGTAACTCTAAGGTTTAATTCATTCTAGTCTAACTGTAGTGTAAGGTCCCTTTTAGGCTGTTTTGTGTTGAAATAACTTCCAGTATACCAATTGTTGGAAGTTAGGATGTGAGCAGTTTGAGGGAGATTCGGATCTGGAAATGTATCCCTCGTCTGTTGGAGACATTTGCCTAAGTTATTAGAGATTTACAATACTTGAGCTATCTCCTGCTGGGGATGAAGGAGATCAATGTTAAGATGGAGGCCAACTTACATAGGTCTTCCAGTGATAATTTTATAGGGATAAAGTTCATGTAACTCTAAAGGTGTGCTTCAAATGGCCATAAGGGCCAATGGAAGAACTTTAGGCTAGCGCAACCCAGTTTCCTTAGTTAATTTAGATAGTTTAAGCTTTAATTACCATTGGCTTTCTCCACCTTTCCAGAGGATTGAGGGTGGGGGAATAATGATAATGTTAACTACTTGTTTGTGGAATCTTAGAGTTTTAATGATCTCGGCAGTAAAATGAGTGGCTCAGTTATTAGAAATAATTGAAGGCATTTTCCCAGGTGGGGAATATGCTTTCTAAAAAATTTTTAGTAACTATTATAACATCTGCCTTATGATAATAAAAGGCCTCTGTCTATTGAAATGTTTGATATTAAGGATTATCTTAATTTGGTCTTTTAATATATTTAGGTTATTTATTACTGTGCCAGACATATTAACATAAATGCAACACTGTTTATGAGCAACTAAGGTATCTAGAGCCTGTTTTGTAAAAACACTGATGCTAGGCTTTTAACTTCAGCCTGGAGCACCTGAAGAACATTTAGGGGGGAATTAAAGCTCTATTTTATAACCTTAGATATATTTATAACTGCTTGATCCAGGACATATATTCCTAGGTATGATGAGGTGTATGAAAGAGTGGAACTCTATTATTATAGTTGAAGGATTGGGGGTATTAACCCTCTTTTGCCAGTTTGAGTTCCATTATACAAAAGATACTCAATTAGCTTTCTGACTGGCCTTTAGGGTAGACAATATATGCAAGATCATAGGATTTAGTCCAAGTTACAAGTAGATGATAAATCCATGGGAGGCGGCTGTGGCTCAATCAGTAGGGCTCCCGTTTGCCATATGGGAGGCCCCGGGTTGGTTCCCGGGGCCTCCTGGTGAGGGCGGGCCCGCCCGCATGGCGTGGTTGGCTGACCCAGCGAGCATGGGCAGCAAGGGGGGGATAAATGAATAAATAAATAAAATCTTAAAAAAATAAATAAATAAAAAATAAATAAATCCATATAGTTATCCACAATTTATAAAGGGAATATAAATTAGCTCAAGCAATGAATAGGAGTATAATCTGATACCTCACAGGAGTGTGCTATTTATTTCAATAGAGAACTCTCTATTGAAGTAAAAAAATTCTTTTTTTTTTTTTTTTTTTTTTTTTTTTACTGGGAGTTCCCAGGGATCGAACCCCAGTCCCTCCATATGGGAGATGGATGCCCAACCATTTGAGCCACATCTGTCCCCACCAAAAAATTCTTTACAGTTAACCTTCTTTTGATTAGGATAGCTTTTTTTTATTGTTTTGTGTGTGTGTGTGTGTGTGTGTGAGAGCACAAAATTATTTAATGCTGGTAGTCCATAGGGCACTGATTGCGTAGGATATGGTAAGTGCCTCATAAATTGTTAGTTGTGATGGTTTTAAAAGTTTAAAAAAATATGTTAACAGAGGCATACTTTAATGATATATATATATATATATATTTTTTTTTTTTTTTCCAAAAGCACTGATTTTATTTATACAGAGTCCTGACAACTTCAGGGGTAGGAGTAGTGGGAGAGGTTCCTTTTTCAATCCAATCCTCCCTAGTATTGGTTTGTTTTTACCAAACACGTAGGCAAGTGGCATCATGGATTCGGTAAACCAATTACAATGTTGTCTCTCTAGTCTCTCTCTGCTAGAGCAACAAGGTGAGCATTGATCTCTGCTTCTGTAAGAATCCTGAATTTAGGATTTTCAACTGTAACTACTCCAACTTCTATTTCTGAAGGTTTGAAATCAATTGATAGAACAGTAGACAGGCATGTAATTGCAGTTTCTACTGTCTGTTCAAATGTCCAATCAAATTTCTTCTTCACTTTTTTTTCAAGGAAGCTGGTTGACTCAGTTTGTTTAACTCCTGCTGCAGTGGCTTTAAACCCACAGTAGTAACCTACAGGATCACACTTATACACCTGAGGGCCTTGTTCTTCATCTATACCAATTAAAATCATACAACAACCAAGGGGCCTCATTTCAGCATTCTGTGTGTAGACCTGAGAAACATCTGCAATCCGTTTACACAGCATGTCCACAGGAATCTCATAGCCATACTTGTATTTCCAATTAGCTGCCTCGTATCGTGCCCTCTGTACCTTGGATCTGCTGTCAGCTGTCATTCCTGTCATCACACAGCCAATGTTTTCAGTTATCTTGAATAAGTGAGTCACTGTGCTGGAATCCAATAATTTGTCAGGTACTTTCTTCTGTGTGACAATTACTGCACAGTCTTTTCCTCTGACAGCTACTGATGTAAGGCCACCCTGGTTAATAGCCTTAAAAGCATATTCTACTTGGTAGAGGCGGCCCTCAGGTGAAAAAATGGTAATGTGACGGTCAAAACCAGCGCTGGAACCACGGGACATGTTGATGCGCCCACTACTTCAAATAGAGCCGCTGGGGACCCCCAGCTCCCACACTAGGCGATTTTAATGATATTTTAATCATATGTAGGAAAAAGGTTATCACAATTTTTTTTGTGATAAACTAAGCCTGATTTATTATATGACCATCCTGTATGGGAAAAGACTGTAACTTTGGGTATCTTTGGTCAACCTTAAAGAGATATAGCAGGGGGACAGATGTGGCTCGGGTGGTTGGGCGTCCGTCTCCCATATCTATATCTATATCTATATCTATATCTATATCTATATCTATATC
>JAKSZT010053816.1:3426479-3471507 GCA_026826555.1 Tolypeutes matacus | reverse complement strand
ATATCTATATCTATATCTATATCTATATCTATATCTATATCTATATCTATATCTATATCTATATCTATATCTATCTATATCTATATCTATATCTATCTAATTTTTTAGATTTATTTTTATTTATTTATTTATCCCCCCTAGTTACTTGTGATCTCTGTGTCCATTTGCTTTGTGTTTTTCTGTGTCTGCTTGTCTCCCTTTCTTGTGTCATCTTGCCATTCCAGGTCACCGTGTTGCGCGGGCTGGCTTGCCTTCACCAGGAGGCCCCAGGAATCGAACCTGGGGCCTCCCATATGGTAAACAGGAGCCCAACCAATTGAGCCACAGCCGCTTCCCTCCCATATATTTTTATTAAAAAAAAGAAAAATATAAAAGGCGCGTGGGCTGCCAGGCCCCGCGAGCAGGTGAGCTGTCAGGCCCCGCGAGCCACGCAGCAAAATGATGACGTAACAGGAGAGTGATACAAGGGAGAGCCAAGAGGAGACGCACTGAAAAACCAAGAACTAAGGTGGCACAGGCAGTAGGATGCCTCTCTCCCACATCGGAGATTCCGAGGGTTGAATCCCAGTGAAAACAGAGGAGAAGGATGAGAAGAGAGGGCAGGAAACGGACACAGAGAGTTGCCCAGTGAATGGACACAGAAACAGCAAAAACGGGGAGGTGGGGGGTAGTAAAAATGGATAAAATAAAATAAATAAATAAATAAATCCTTAAAAAAATGTATTGGGGAGGAAGATACAGACTATAGTTAGTAGTAGTACTTTGACGATGCTCTTTCATGATTTGTTAACAAATGTTTCACAACAATGCAGAGTGTTGGGGGTGGGGATTATGTGTGGGAGCTCTTACGATGTTATGCGTGTTTCTTTTGTAAGTTCATGATGTTTACTGAACACTTATAGTTTATGTATGTTCATGTAGGAATACTTCAATAAATTGTTTTTAAAAAAAGATACTTAGATTATATGATTGTTACAAAAATATATAGGTATAAAGATAACTTTTAAAAAGATTATTCTTAATTATAAATAAATCTGGTTTCATTAGACTTGGCATGATTATTTACAGAGGATAAGCAAGAATGGTAGTTTACTATATAGGCTCTTTTAAGTTTGCTTTGCTGATAGTTTTTATAAGGAACTTATGATAAGGAAAGCTTCTTGGGGGATAAGGCAGCCAAGCTAAGAATTCTGCACCAGATTTTACCTGCAATCCAGAAAGCAATTTTCTTTACTGACTTATAAGGTTGTGAACCCTTGAGCTAGGTACTAGATTGGTTTTTCCAAGAGGGTTTTGTAAGCATTGGCTTCATAAAGTTAATTTTGGTTTTTAAAAAGCATCTGGTTATATCTGATTAAATGAACATCATTCTTAAACATGATATTTCAGTTAAAAACTTTGGTTCTATAATCAGTATCTCCAATTGTTTTGCTAACAAGGAGAACAGATTCTGACAGAACCTATGTAAATAATTATTTTGTCATAAAAATAAGAATATTTAATAAGAGTTTCCAAATTCTGGAGGGTCCAGGCAGGGAGAAAAAGAGGGATGTTTTATGAATTATAACTAGCTTAAGGGAAAAGAATAAAGGATTTCTTGTATTTAGAAAATAGAACATTAAAACATTAGCAATAATTTAGACAAAATTATAATCACTTTTGTATTAGTTTGTCTAGTCCTTGTTTCACTTAATCTTGTATTAGCAATCTCATGACCGCATAAGCTTCTTTGCTAGAATTCTGGAATCTCGGTTTTAGTCCAGTAGCATGGTCTCAATAATTTAAGCAATGTTATTAGAAGTCTGTGCTCCAGAGGACCTGGTATAGTTTTTTTGGGGAGGTGTGGGGTGTGGGGTCTCTGAGACAGTCCTTTCTGCTGAAGATGGCACACTCTGGCCTTTGGCTGATTTCAAGGGTTTTTAGGGAAACGACAAGACTGTCTATAGATGATAAAATATTTAATATGGCCGTAGTTAACTTGTTACTCATTTATGAAAGTGGAAATTCTGATGAAAGTTTAATCATAAAAAATGTAATTGAGAAGGAAATTTGGTTGTTTCTTTGACATGTAATAGTTTTAAGAATAACTGGGGAACGGATGTGGCTCAAGCAATTGAGTGCCTGCCTCCCACATGGGAAGTCTCAGCTTTGGTTCCCGGTGCCTCCTAAAGAGACAATGAGCAGACAAAGAGCAAAACAATGAGCAGACAACAAGCACAAACGAGCAAAAACAACAAGCAAACAGTTGAGGGAGCCATCCGGGGCGGGGGGGGACAGGGGAGAATAACTGAAGGGAGTAGATGTGGCTGAAGGAGTTGAACGCCTGCTTCCCACATGGGAAGTCCCAGGTTTGGTTCCTAAAGAAAACTCCTAAAGAAAAAACAAACAAACAACAAGCAAACAACGAGAAAAACAAGGAGCAAAAACAATGGGCAAACAGATGAAGGAGCCAACTCAGGGGAACCGATGTGGCTTGGTGGTTGAGCACCAGCCTCCTGCATATGAGGTCCCGTGTTCAATCCCTGGTCCTGGTACCTCAAAAAAGAAACAAAACTGAAATTATGACCAATAACAGTATACTGTTATCTAATATCAGACAGATCAATACTCAGACATCTATGGACAAATCTCCAGGGACTTTATAAAATTTCTGAAATATTTATATTAATAGCATTTTACTCATATAAATTTAACAAGAGATTAGAAAATTTTTATTTAATTTGGCAACAATTCCACATAACTCATAACATATTAAATAAACCTAATTATTTTTAGCACCTCTTTTTACAAGGTGAAAGAAAAAATCCTCTGTGATTTTCCAGGGACCTTCTGGGAAATCCCAAATACAGTTTGAGATCAGTAAGCTGTTATTTAGTGTTTGATTTGGGGAAGCAAAATGTTAAAATCTGTTAGATTTCCAAATTTTGTTAAATAGGAAAATAATATTTGGTTCCCCACTTAACCGAAGTGACAATAAAAGATTTTTAAAGTAAATAGAATGCGAATATTCTCGCTGTCCTGATTTTGTGATAATCAGGGTAGGCTAAACATTCTCTATATTAGAAACCACACATGTGTTCCCAGACCTAGTTTTTCCCCCCAGGTCTGGTTTTTAGAATGCTGGTGATAAACTAAGGCTGATTTATTATATGACCATCCTGTATGGGAAATGACTATAACTCTAGGTATCTTTGGTCAACCTTAAGAGATATAGTAGGGGGACGGATGTGGCTCAAATGGTTGACCATAGGTCTCCCATGTGGAGGGAACTGGGTTTGTTCCCCGGGACCTCCTGGTAAAAATAAAAAAAAGAAAAATATAGAAGGCGCACAGGCCACCAGGACCCATGAGCGGGTGCGCTGTCAGGCTCTGCAAGCCACGCGGCAGGATGATGACAGAACAGGAGAGTGACACAAGGGAGAGCCAAGACGAGACATGCCAAAATCCAGGAACTAAAGTGGTGCAGGCAGTAGGATCCCTCTCTCCCACAATTGGAGGTTCCGAGAGGATCAAATCCCAGTGAAGACAGGAGAAAAAGGATGAGAAGAGAGGACAGGAAATGGACACAGAGAGTTGCCCAGTGAATGGACACAAAAACAGCAAAAATGGGGGAGGGGTTAAAAGTGGATAAAAGCAAATAAATAAATAAATCCTTAAAAAAAAAAACTATAGGGGAGTAAGATATGGACTATGGTTAGTAGTAATACTTTGACGATGCTCTTTCATAATTTGTTAACAAATGTTTCACAACAATGGAAAGTATTTGTGGTGGGGTGATGTATGGAAGCCCTGTATGATGTTATGCATGTTTGTTTTGTAAGTTCACAATATTTACTGAACACTTATTGTTTATCTATGTTCATGTATGAATGATATACTTCAATAAAATGTTTAAAATAATAATAAAGTAAATAGAAGTTAGCCTGAAAGTGAAAAGGCTTGTTTTCTAAAACAATAAAGGATACAGTCAATGTAAATACCCGTACAAATATTATTCTGATAAGACATAGAATCTTTTTTTTAAAGCAATTTTATTGAGATATATTCACATACCATACAATCCATCTAAAGTGTACATTCAGTGGCTTTTGGTATAATCATAGAGTGAAATATAGAATCTTTAACTTCTAGAGATTACTCAGTTAAGAAAAACCTTTTATAATCTCTACTAACTTTGTTATTTTAACAGAAAGAAAACTAAATACTAGTTTTGCATGAGGATACTGTCTGATAACAATACCCTTAAAAGTCTCATCAAAGCCTATCAAATCTTAGCCAACCTTGATCATGACAAATAAAATTCCTTTTCTCTAAGCTTTTTACAACTTTTTATAGACCTTTTTTTTTTTTTTATTTCTCCCCATCCCCTTGTTGTTTTGCACTAGCTGTGTCTGTTTGTCTTCCTTGTTTCTTTAGGAAGCACCTGGAGCTGAACCCGGGACTTCTGATGAGGGAGGGAGATGCCTAATCGCTTGAGCCTCTTCCACTCCCTGCTTTGTTGTGTCTCTCACTCTGTTTTTCCTCCCCACATCTCTTGTTGCATCATCTTGTTGTCAGCTTGCTATGCCTGAGCGTTGTGCCAGCTTGCTGTCTTCTGTAGGAGGCACCAGGAACCTCTGCTCCCTGCTTTGTTGTCTCTCATTATGTATTTTCCTCTTGTGTCTCTTGTTGCATCAGCTTGCTGAGCCTGCCCGCCGAATCAGCTCGTCGTCTTCTTTAGGAAGCACTGGGATCTGAACCAGTGACCTCCCATGTGATAGGTGGGAGCCCAGTCACCTGAGCCACATCCACTTCCCATTTTTACAACTTTTTATATCCATTCAGGTTTTATCCTACACATTATTGCTTCTCATTCTGTGACAACGATGGTTTTTTTTTTTTTTTTTTTTTAACCTTAGGACAAAACTATTCTCTTTTTCCTTAATAAAGCACATCTGATACTTTACTTACTTGCTACCTTAAGTTATCCCAAAATTTATTTATTTATTTATTGTATGGTTCCATTTATGAAATGTCCAGAAAAGACAAATCTATCGAAACAGAAAGCAGATGAGTGGCTGCCTAGGGCGTGGGGTGGGGATGGGAGACAGATTAACGTAAATGGACGTGAGGGACTTTATGGGGGTGATGAAAATGTTCTAACACTGATTTATGATGGTGTCTGCATAACTCCATAAACGAACCAAAAATTCATTGCATTGTACATTTAAAGTGAGAGTTTTATGATATGTAAAATATTTCTCCATAAGGTTGTCAAAAAATACTTTCTGTGCAGGATGGTGGTGAGAACCAATGAGATACCCAAGGTGCTAAGTTTACTCCCTGGCATAGCCTGGGTGCTTCAGAAATGTTTGTTCTGAAGTTTCCCCCTTAAGAACTGTCTTTGGCCTGGTCAGTTTCAATGATTGGGGTAAAACAGCATCTATTTCCTCCCCACCCCCAGGCATTGGCTCAGGGACACTATATAAAGTCCTCTGCCTCACCCCTCCGGGTTCCATTAACCGTGGCTTCCTGTCAATGTTTTTTATTTGAAAACTCCTGCACCTAGCTCTTCTTGTCAAGAAGATTTTTGAAACTGTCTTTAAATACACGTCCTATAAAACACAATTGTTCTTAAATTTGTCAGAATAATAATTTGGTTAAACACAAATTAACTTTTTAAAATCATTTTAAAGATTAGGTAGATATAATGCTAGCTTATTTTATCAGTAAAGCTGTATAAAATTAAGGAGAACATACTCAAGTAGAATAAAATTGTGTTTGTATTTAGATTTAGAAGACATAGGTGTTTTTATGTAACTAACAATATTAAATTAGTTCTATTTATCAAAGTTTTATCTAAAGTATGTAAACTTGAAATTTTTTAAACATTTGGTTTTAATTCTATGAATACTTTTTCCTCCATTGGAAATACTAGAAGATTTTTTTTTTTTTTTTTAATTTCCAGGACTTTAGGAGTATTAATTTATATATAAGTGCTTAGTTATCTTTAACTATTTTGAATAGAGCGCTTTTAAGGAATTTTATAAATTAATTTGATAATACCATCCAGAGGTAGAAAAATGTACATTAGACATAGACAGACATAAATAAAGAGCTTATAGCTTTTATTTTAAAATTTTCAGTCATGAGTCAGACATAAACACACAGAACCACAGAAAACATAAGAGTTACTACTTTTATAAGCTATTTTCGAGTTCTGCAATTTTTTAATAGATTCTGAGTACCAATTAAAATAGACATCCCGAATGGCCTAATGTGGGTGCCCACTTTTTCAGGTTTACTTCTTTTTTTTAAAAAAGATTTATTTTATTTACTTATCCCACCCCCATCACTGTTTGTGGTTGCAGTATGTTCTCTGTGTCTGCTCGTCTTCTCATCTCTTTAGGAGACACCAGAAATCGAACCTGGGACCTCCCATGTGGTAGGTGGAAGCCCAATTGTTTGAACCACATCTGCTTCCCAGATATACTTCTAAGATAAGTAATTTTATCAAGCTGAAAAGTTCTCCTTAAGGGCCATTGTAATTCTAAGTCAGGAGTACTTAACATTTTTTTGTTCCATGGACCCCTTTGTCAGTCAAGTGAAATGAATTATTATTGTAATTTATTTGTTGCTTACATTCATAAATGAAGGAAATGCTAGATTTCAGTTAGAGGTCAGGGAAAATAAAGATAATAAGTTGATTTTTTTTTCAATTCAAGCTCATGGACACCCTGAAATCTTTCCACTGACCCCTTGGGGGTACATAGACCCCTGGTTAAGAACCCCTGTTCTAAGTTATCCTTAGTGATGTTTTACTATTAGTTAATTAGGTGCAACTCTGTGCCCCATAATTCTTAAACATAAAAGATGCTGGGGTGCCGGCTGGCAGAATGCTCTTAGAATTTGAGGATTCCATAAGAAGTAGCAAAAAGTTGTAGACCTCACAGTTGAAATACTGTGAACAAAACCAAAGGGTAAGGACTCAGGTCCCTTAAAAGAATAATTGGCCAGATAACACCTGGACAGGAACTCAGTGAGATCAGAAAGTTCAAACACAAGGAGTGGAGCTTGGACCTGAGAGGAACTCACTGCAAAGACAGCAAGAAAAACAGTGAACATAACAGATGAGTGCTATACTTGTTCATGTTATTCTCAGATTCATCAGCAGTTTCCTTTGGGTCCCTTCGTGAACACCAAAATAACTGTTAAAATAAAAACTTGAGCAAAATTTGATTAGATCTCAGAGAGTTTTATTGAATCAATTCATGAATTGGGGAGATTCCAGTCATCACAAGTTAGAGAGAATTCCACTGAACAAATAAGCAGCAGACTTGTATAGACAGAAAAAGGGAGTACTTGGGAGTAAATCTTTATTGGTTAATGCAGACTACATTTCCTACTATGGTGAGTGAGGGCAGCTGCTTAGCTGGTGTAAGAATAGGGAGTTGGTGATAGCTGATTGGCTGATTTAAATTCTGTTTTCTAGGCAAGCTGGGCATTTACAGAGAATAGAAACTTAGATTTTGGTTGTGATGACATGGTGCTTAGAACAAGCTCCTCCATGTTGGGCCTACTAACTTTTATTTATCAATAAATAACCAGGAAAAAACAACTGACAGAATGGGAGAAAATATTTGCAAATCATATATTTTATAAGGGCTTTATATCCAGAATATATAAAGAGCTACAATTCAGTAACAAAAACAAAAAACCCAATTAAAAAATAGACATTTCTCAAATACACACACATACACACAAATGGCCAAAAAGCACAGAAAGATGTTCAACATCATTAGTCATTAGGGAAAGGCAAATCAAAACCACAATAAGATACCACTTCACCCTACTAGATGGCTATTAAAAAAAGAAAAAAAAAAAGGAAAATAAGTGTCGGCAAGAATGTGGAGAAATTGATACCCTTGTGTATTGCTGGTAAAAATATAAAATGGTGGCGCCATTGTGGAAAATGGTTTTCAGTGCCTCAAAATGTTAAACATAAAATCACCATACTTCTAAATTGTATTAGTTTGCCAAACGGCTGCTAATGCAAAGTACCAGAAATGTGTTGGCTTTTATAAAGGGTATTTATTTGGGGTAAAAACTCACAGTTCCAGGGCCATGAAAAGTCCAACTCAAGGCATCATAAGAGGTATTTTCTCACCAAAGTCAGCTACTGTTGATCCTGGTGTTTGTTGCCACATGTGAAGCAAGATGGCTGCCAATCTCTGTGGAGGTCTCTGCCTTCCCCTCCAGAATCTACTGTCTCCAGGAGCTCATCTGTGGGCAACCAGGCATAGGGCTTGTCTCTTTCCAGTCCTCCTATATCAGCCTCGGCTGCTCTGCTCTCTTCCCTGGTTCAGCTGTAAGCTATCAGGTATATAGCAGGACTGGTCTCCTCTTGAGCTGCTTCCTGAGTCCAGCCATTTAAGGGCTTTGTGCTTAAGCAATCCACTCTCTCACGTTGCAGAATCAAATATACCTGGGTCCCTTTTTCCTCTATCTGAGTATTTGTGTCTCCTTTTTTTTTTTTTTAAAGATTTATTTTATTTATTTATTTATCCCCCCCCGCCCCCCATTGTTTAGTACTTGCTGTATCTGGTCATCTTCCTTGTTCCTTTGGGGGCCACTGGGAACTAAACCCGGGGCCTCTGATGTGGGAGGGAGGTGCCTAATCACTTGAGCCACCTCCTCTCCCTGCTTTGTTGTGTTTCTTATTATGTTTTCCTTTGTGTGTCTCTTGTTGCATCATCTTGTTGCGTAAGCTTGCTGTGCCTGCCCATTATGTCAGCTCGCTGTCTTGCTGTTCTTCTTTAGGAGGTATGGGGAACCGAACCTGAATCTCCTATGTGGTAGGCGGAAGCTCAGTCGCTTGAGCAACATCTGCTTCCCTATATTTCCCTTTATATCAGACCCAGCAAGGGGACAGAAACTCAACATGAATCATGCCCCATTGACATAATCCAGTCAATGGGTCTCACACCCACAGGAATGGATTAGTTCAAAACATAATATTTCTCTTTTTGGGATTCATAAAATAATTTCAAACTGCCATCTAAGTATATACCCAAAGGAATTGAAAACAGGGACTCAAATTGATACTTGTATACCAATGTTTATTGCAGCATTATTCACAGTAGCTAAAAGGTGGGAACACCCAAGTGTTCAACAACAGATGAATGAATAAACAAAATGTTGTATATACATACAATGGAATATTATTCAGCCATGAAAATAAATGAAGTTCTGATATATGCTACATGGATGAACCTTGAAGACATTCTGCTAGGTCAAATAAATCAGACACAAAAGGACAAATATTGTATGATTCACTTATATGAGGTATCAGGAATAAGAAAATTCATAGAGGCAGAAAGTAGACTAGATATTACCAGGGGCGATGGGGAGAAGGAAATAGGGAGATATTGTTTAATGGGTACAGAGTTTCTGTTTGGGATGACAAAAGAGTTCTGGAATTTGTGGTGATGGTGGCACATCATCATGAATGTATTTAATGCTACTGACTTGTACACTTAAAAATGGTTAAAATGGTAAGTTAAAAATTAGGTTTATTTTGCCACAATAAAAAGGAAATAAGTAAATAACCAAAGGCATTCATAAAGTTACACACCAATTTCTGCTTGATTTTAAAGTCTATTTAAAACAAATAAAAGAAGGCATGTTCTAAAAATTACAGTCTTTCACAAACAATAGCTATTCTATAAATAGTGAACTACTTGGGGACATATCTATTAAAATTAATAGCAATCAATAATGCCTAATTATAATTACTATTATTCCTCATAGCCTGGATGTTTTATTCAATATAGTAAGATACAAACAGAAAATAAAAATATTTCTCCTGGAAAGGAGGTAAAATGATGATTAGTTGCAGAAAATGTGATTATGCATCTAAATAATCCAAGACAATCAATTAAAAGTTATTTAGAAGTAAAGAGAACCTAGTGTGGCTAGGTTCTATCCTAGAGTGGCTGGATACAAGACAAATATAAAAAAATCAACAGGTTTCCTATATATCACTAATGGCTATTTAGAGATATAATGGGGTGATCTCATTCACAATAGTAACAAAAACAAAATATTAGAAATTGGGAATAATCATAATATATACACATGTGTGTATTTGTGTATATATATTATTGGATAAATTTGAGAGAGTTGAATAAATAGGGAAAGACAATATTCCTTCATGAGGAAATCTGAAGAATAAAAATGTTAATTTCTTCTAAATTAATATATATATACTTAACAAAATCCCAATGGAATTCTTTAAAAGTTGCCAGAAAATGTTGATAATTGTTGACACTAAGGTGATAGGTACATTGGATCGGATTTCATTATAATATTCTCTCTACTTTTGATTGTTTAAAATTTTCTATCTTAAGAAGTTTTTAAAAACTTGACTAAATAATTTTTAAAAAATCATTAAAAACAAACTATCCAATAGCTAAATAACACAGCTAAGCAAATGATTAGCTACAAGAAAGTTGTCAAAGATAGACAATAAGATAGGTGGGGGCAGAGGCGACATTTCAACACCACAGCTGTGACTGTCCACAGCAGCAAGAGTCCAGTGGAGAAATGCCAGCAGTCATCCTAAGCTGACTATTCCTGTCGCGCATGCTGGGCTGTAACTTGCCTCCCTTGGTTCCAGCCGTTTTCTTTTTTTTATTTATTTTTTATTATTATTTTTTTTTTCCAGCCATTTTCTAAGTCTGGTTCTTCAGCCTTCCCACTGATTCTATCTAATATCCTACCAATACTTTCCTTTACCATTTAAACTAGCTAGAGTTGTTTTTGGTTGTTCGCAACCAAGAAATCTGATTTGAACAGATGAGAAACGAAAAAAAAACAACAACATGCTTCTAAATAATTCATAGGCTAAAGAAGAAATCCAAGCAAAAGTACTGAGATATTTAGAACTGAATGACATTAAGAAAACAAACTACATACCAAAACTTGTTGGCTGCAACTAAAGCAACACTAGAGGAAAATTTAGAGTTTTAAAATGCATTTATTAGAAAAGAAGATAGTTTTATAATTATTGCTTAAGCATCCAACACAAGAAACTAGTTAGAGAAAAACAGAGAAAACCTCGAAGCAGAAATAGCACATAAAAAAGAAGTGAATCAAATAACAGAGATCTATAGAAATAATCAACAAACTGTTTTTTTCCCCCAAAATTCTACTAAAATAGGAAAACTTCCACCAAGACTACTTAAAAGAAAAGAAGACACAAATATAAAATTTAGGAATATATATATTTTTAAGGTTTGTTTTATTTATTTATTTCTCCCCACCCCCTTGTTGTTTCTCACTTGCTGTGTCTGTTCATCTTCCTTGTTTCTTTAGGAGGTACCGGGAGCCGAACCTGGGACCACCGATGTGGGAGGGAGGTGCCTAATCGCTTGAGCCACCTCCACTCCCTGCTTTGTTTTGTTTTGTCTCTCATTATGTTTTTCCTCCCTGTGTCTCTTGTGTCATTTTGTGTCAGCTCACCGCGCCTGCCCGCTGTCTTCTTTAGGAGGCACCGGGAACCGCTGTTCCCTGCTTTGTTGTGTTTCTCATTATGTTTTTTCTTCTTTGTGTCTCTTGTTGTGTGAGCTTGATGCGCCTGCCCGTCGCACCAGCTTGCTCTCTTCTTTAGGAGGTACCAGGATCCAAACCCACGTGGTAGGCAAGAGCCCAAGTAGCCTGAGCCATATCCACTTCCCAGGAATATTAATATAGCTTATAGTTATTGAGAAGTTTGAGATGTTACTTAATACCAGGTAAAGTTCTAAGTACTTGACATAGTCACTCATTTAATCCCCAAAATGATTTTATGAAATAAATACTATTATAATTCCTGCTCATATAGTAGGAAACTGAGGCATGGAGGAGTTAAGTAATTTGCCCAGATTTCATTACTACTTGTAGAAGAACCCAGGCAGTCTAGCTTCAGAGTCCTTATTCTTCACCATTATGCTAAAGAAGGTGACATCACATAACTAGAGTTGTGATAGAGATTAAAAGTTCACATGAGAATACTATGAAAAACTTATTAATTTTAAAAATGGACATTTAAAATTTTGTTGTATTTTTGTTTATTTTTAAAACAAATTTATTTATTTAATAAAACAAATTACTACAGACAGTGTGAGTCTTCCACCTCTGCTCATCTTTTACAAGACTGTTTTGGCTATTCTGGGTCCCTTGCATTTCCATATGAATTTTTTTTTTTTTTTAAAGATTTTATTTATTTATTCATTTATCCCCCCCTTGCTGCTTGTGCTCGCTGGGTCAGCTAACCACGCCGTGCGGGCGGGCTTGCCTTCACCAGGAGGCCCCGGGAACTGAACCCAGGGCCTCCCATATGGTAAACAGGAGCCCTACTGATTGAGCCACAGCCGCTTCCCTCCATATGAATTTAAGAATGACCTTGTCAATTTCTGAAAAAAGAGGAAGCTGGGATTTTGATAGGAATTGTGTTGAAGCTATAGATTAAAGTCAAAGCACATGGTACAAAATTCAAAAGGCATAAAAAGTAGGTTTCTCTCAATATCATCTACCACGCACTTCCCTAGTCAAACACAACCACTATGACCAGTTTCTTGGGTATCCTCCCAGGCTTGTTCTATGAATATTCAAGTATTTGTTTGTACATTTTTCTTTTTAAAAATATATCGATAATCTGCTATGTTATGTGTATCTTGACTTTTTCACCCAACAGTGTATCTTGGAGATTTTCCCATGATAGTACATGGAGAACTAACTACTTTATCAATAGTTGCAATCTGCTATGTAGTCATGCCATTATTTACTTGTCCAGTCCTCTATTGATGGAAATCTAAGTTGTTTCCAATCTTCTTCTATTACCAAAAGAGCTTCAATGAATAGCTTTGTACAAAAACCATTTCTTGTTGATCTTGTCTAGTTGTTCTATCTAATGATGTCAGTGGTGTGTTGAACACTCCAACTATTATTGTAGAGATGTCTATTTCTCCCTTTAGTTTTGCCAGAATTTTCCTCATATATTTTGGGGTACCCTGGTTAGGTGCATAGATATTTATGACTGCTATTTCTTCCTGGTGGATTGTCCCTTTTATTATTATATAATGGCCTTCTGTATCTCATAACTTTTTTGCATTTAAAGTCTGTTTTGTCTGATATTAGTATAGCTACCCCTGCTCTCTTTTGGTTACTGTTTGCATGGAGTATCTTTTTCCAACTTTTCACTTTTCAGCAGGTTTGTATCCCTGGGTCTAAGGTAAATCTTGTAGGCAGCATATGGATGGCTCATGTTCTTCTTTTTAATCCATTCTGTCAGCCTGTCTTTTTTTTTTTTTTTTTTTAAGATTTATTTATTTATCTCCCCACCCCTACCCCCATTGTTTTGAACTCACTGTCTGCTCTTGTCTTCTCTTTAGCCGGCACTGGGAACTGGTCCTGGGACCTTCTGGAGTGGGAGAGAGGTACTCAATCTCTTGTGCCACCTCAGCTCCCTGGTCTGCTGCATCTCTTATTGTCTCTCCTCTGTGTTTCTCTTTGTTGCGTGATTTTGCTGCACCAGCTCTTCACACAGGCCAGCACTCCACCCAGGCCAGCACTCCGCACAGGCAAGCTCTCCCCTTGGGCAAGCTCACTGCACAGGCCAGCTTGCCTTTCACCAGGAGGCCCCAGGAATCAAACCCTGGACCTCCTATATGATAGATGGGAGCCCAATCGCTTGAGCCACATCTGTTTCCCAGCCTATATCTTTTGAATGGAGAGTTTAATCCATTCACATTCAGTAATATTACTGTAAATGCATTATTTACTTCCACCATTTTATTCTTTGGTTTTCATATATCTTATTTTTGTCTGTCTTTTTATTCTTTTGGTTATCTTTTCTGCTGTTCTTGCCTTATACACTCTCTTCCAAGCCTCTCTCTTCTATCATTTTCTTTTGGTCTCTAAGGCTCCTTTTAATATTTCCTGAAAGGTAGATTCTTTTATATGAACTCTCCTAGTTTCTGTTTGTTTATAAATGTTTTAAACCCACCTTTATATCTGGAGGACAATTTTGCAGGATAAAGAATTCTTGGCTAGCAATTTTTCTCTTTCGGTATCCTAATTGTATCATACCACTGTCTTCTTGCCTCCGTGGTTTCTGATAAGAAATCTACACTGAGTCTTACTGGGTATCCCTTGTATGTGATGGTTTGTTTCTCCTTGCTGCTATCAGAATTTTCTCTTTATCTTTGGCATTTGATTTTCTGAGTAGTATGTGTCTTTGGAGTAGGTCTATTCAGATTTATTCTGATTGGGGTACGCTGTGCTTCTTAGACATCAAAGTTCATTTCTTTCATGAGTATTAGGAAATTTTCATCCATTATTTCCTCAAATTCTCTTTTTCCCACTTTCCCCTTCTCTTCTCCCCCTGGAACTCCCATGACATGTGTAGTGTTGCATTTCATGTTATCATTCAACTCTATGAGTCCCTGCTCAATTTTTTCCATGCTTTTCTCTCTGTTCTTTTCTCTCTTCAATTTAAGCTCTTCTGTCTTCCTAATCACTTATTCTTTCTTCTATCATTTTGAGTCTACTGTTGTATGCCTTAATGTGTTTATCTCACCTATCATGTCTCTCATTCCCATGAGCTCTGATACTTTTCTATTCAGGTTTTCATATTCTTCTTTGTGCTAGCTCAGTGTTTTCTTATTGTCTTTCAACCCATTTGATTTTGGAAATTTGTATAAATCTCGTTGATTAGTTATCTCAAATCCTGCATCTCATCTGGGTCTTTGATATATATAGCCTTGCTTGGGCTATTTCTTCCATTTTCTTAGTATGGCTTGTAACTTTTTGCTGATGTCTAGGCATCTGATAATAATGGTGAGCTTACTCTGTTGCTCAATTTCTCTCTCTTTTGTAAGGATTTAGCAGTGGGAGACTGTTTTATTGTCATTCTTTGATTCTGGGTTCAATCCATTCTAGGTCTTTAGGATTGTCCCTCTTAGTTGCTCAAATCTGGGCCCTGGACCCAATAATGGGTTGCAGATCCATGTCCAAGGGCCTTGGGAAGGGACACTGTAAAGGTTGGAAAAACCTCTCTTACATATTTACTTTTAATTCCCTCACGTGCACTTCCTTAGGTGGCCAATAGATGGCGCTCTTTGACAGGCCTCTCAGTTCAAAGCCTGGTCATAATGTCTTTGCTACAACACAGACTGGATCAATGTGATAGAGGATCCTGCCAGGAGACTAAGAGCCTTACAAGTCAAACTTTCTCAGAGGCAGTTCTCCAACCTTTGCTGGCAGCCCCCTCTCTTTACGGGGTAGGAAATAATTCCAGTCCCCTCTGTGTCCTAAACAACCAGTCCTGATCAGTAGGGAGGGCGTTTGAGAGGGTTGGATCTCTTTAGTCCTGTGCTGGCTCCCAGGGCAAATGATGGCACAGTCCCACCCGGCTCATGGGACACAGTAGACTAAATTTGTGGGTCAAAAGCTGTATCAGCCTTAGGGTGCATCTCTCTCTGTCTTCCATTTCCTGGGTCAGTGGATCCCTGAGGCCCCCTTTGTCTGTAGCTGCAAGCTGGAGGCTGGAGAATTTAAAGCCTTTCTGCTTATAGGGTAGAGGAGGGGTGCCAGAAGCCAAAGCTGCAGACTACTCATGGTCTTTTTTTTTTTTTTTTTTTCCTATTTTTTTTTTCTACTCATGGCCTTAACGTTGAGGTTCCTTTTCTGTGCCTCTCTCTCTTCTGGGTTGTGTCCAGCCTTTCTCTGGTATTCTACACCCTAGAATGTTTTTTCCCCCAGGCTGTTTCTACGTGTCCTCTAGCTATTTTTCTGTGAGAGGAGAGAGTCCTGTGTCTTCCTAACCTGCCATCTTCCCAGAAGTTCCGTGAGATACAAAACCATTTCACCTATGGATGAGTGATATTTCTATAGAATAAATTCCTAGAAGTTGAATTGCCAGGCCAAAAAGTTTCAGGGTTTTTGAATTTAAAAATTATTAGCAAACTGACCATGATAAGGGTTGCAATAATCTACAGTTTCACCAGCCATGTATGTGACTGCTTCTTTCTCACACCTGGCCTAAACAGTGCTTTTCAAGTTTCTTAAAGCTATTCAAACATGAGATTTTGGATTTCCCTGTAGGGTGTGTCATTTACTGTAGCAGCTTGATATTATTTATGAATTCCAAAACGAAACATGGATTGGTGTTTGTGATAATCAGTTCCTCTGGCATGATAGCCCTTTGATTGTATTAGATTCAGCTGAGATATAGCATTAAATTATGTTAAGATTAGGGCTCTGATCCAACCATTCATTAGATTGTGACTCGGCATTGAGTCCCAGTCCCCTTAGGGATGAAACAGATGCTCACATGGAAGTAAATACATGGAGAAGGAGAACACAGAGAGTTTAGTTTTGAACGCTGAAGATCTGGGGAAAGTGCCAAGCCGTTCACCTGATAGTTTGCACCTGAAGAGACCAGAGCCCTGAACAGCTGAGAAAGCCCAGAAAGAAAGGAGCCCCAGGGAGAGAGACAAGCTTTATGTTAACCTACAGCTGAGAATGGAAGGAGCTGGGACCACGGAGCCTTAGGAGGAAGAGGAGGGCTGAACCATTGCAGAGACTAGCAGCCATCTTGCTCCAACACGTGGCAACAGACTTTGGCGAGGGAAGTAACTTATGCTTTATGGCCTGGTAACTGTAAGCTTCTACTCCAAATAAATACTCTTTATAAAAGCCAACAGAGGGAAGCGGCTGTGGCTCAATCAGTAGGGCTCCCGTTTACCATATGGGAGGCCCCGGGTTCGGTTCCCGGGCCTCCTGGTGAAGGCAAGCCCGCCCGCACGGCGTGGTTAGCTGACCCAGCGAGCACAAGCAGCAAGCGGGGGATAAAGGAATAAATAAATAAAATCTTTAAAAAAAAAAAAGCCAACAGATTTCTAGTACTTTGCATCAGCACCCCTTTGGCTGACTAAAACATTTACATTGGCATACTGCTGACTTTGTGGGGGGTCTGCAGGCTTGGGTGTCCTCCCTGGGGACATGCCTTACCTGTTTAGCCTTCACTTTTTTTTCTCATATTTTAAAACTTTTAATATTGCAATAATTATAAACCCACAAAAACATTGCAAACATACTACAGTGTCCCATATACCAAGAACCAGCTTACCCAAAGGTAACATCTTTTTTAAAAATATATTTTTATTAGAGAGATTGTGAACTTACAAAATAATCATGCACATCTGTGGCATTCCCATACAACACCCTCTACCAACACTACATTGTTGTGGAATATTTGTTACAGATTGTGAGATAATATCATCAGACTATTACCACTAACAATGGTCTATAGCATACATTTGGTATATATTTTTCCATACCCCCTATTGTTAACACAGTACATCTTTGGTATTGATGCAAGAATATTACAGTATTACTGTTAACTATAGTCTCTAGGTTACATTAATTGTATTTTCCCCATGCTTCTCCACATTCTTACCACCCTGCAATAGTGATGTATATTTGTTCTAGTTCATAGAAGGACATTCTCGTATTTGTACTATTAATCACAATTCTCATCTACCTCTGGACTCACTGTGTTATTCAGTCCCTAGATTATTCTCTAGTTTTCTTTCAATTGACATTTACAATCCTTGACTACCCTTTTCAGCCACAATCCCATTTATAAGCCAGCTGTGTTTGTTCTACTCCCTAAAATGTATTACCATAAACTCTATCAATTTCCACACTTTCACAGTCGTTAATTAAAACTTCTTCATACATTAAGCATCAGTACACCTTCTAAGCCCTCCTCTTATCTCCTAATAACCTATACTCTAGGTTTTAACTCTATGTGTTTATTCTTTGTATTTAGTTCATATTAGTGAGACCATGCAATAGTTTTCCTTTCATGTCTGGTTTATTTCACTTGGCATAATGTCTTCAAGTTTCATCCATGTTATGATATGTGTCCCAATTTCATTTCTTCTTACAGTAGCATAGTATTCTATCATATGTACATACCACATATTAAAAATCCGTTCATTGGTTGATGGGTACTTGGGTTGTTTTCACCTTTTGGCAATTGTGAATAATGCTGCTATGAATATTGGTGTACAAATGTCTGTTTATACCACATTTTTCAGTTCTTCTGGATATATTCCTAGAAGAGGAATTGCTATGGCAGTTCTATATTTAGCTTCCTGAGGAACCACCAAACTGTCTTCCACAGAGACTGCACCATTTTATATTTTGACCAACAGTGAAGAAGTGTTCCTATTTCTCCACATCCTCTCCAGCATTTATTGTTTTCTGTTTTTTTGTTTGTTTGTTTGTTTGTTTGTTTTAAGGTCTTTCTATGCCTTGTGAGATGATATCCCATTGTTGTTTTGATTTTCATTTCCCTAATAGCTAGGGATGTTGAACATTTTTCCAAGTGCTTTTTTTTTTACCATTTGTATTTCCTCTTTGGAAAATGGGCAAAAGACTTAAATAAACATTATTCCAAAGTTGGATTGCTTGCTCTTTTATTGTTGAGTTGTCTTATCTCTTTACATAGAATGGAAATCAAACCCTTATCGGATATGTGACTTCTAAATATTTTCTCCCATTGCATGGGCTGCCTTTTTACTTTCCTGATGAAATCCTTTGAATCACAAAAGTGTTTACGTTTGAGGAGGTCCTCTTTATCCGTGTTTTATTTCATTGCTTGTCCTTTGGTGTAAGGTTTAAGACTCCACCACCTGCCATCAGGTCTTGAAGATGTTTCCCTAAATTTTCTTCCAAGAGCTTTATGGTTCTAGCTTTTATAGTTAGGTCTTTGATCCATTTTGAGTTAATTTTTGTGTTAAGGGTGAGATAGGAGTCCTCTTTCTTTCTTTTGGCTATGGATATCCAGTTCTCCCAGCACCCATTTGTTGAATAGACTGTTCTGCCTCAGTTGGGTGGGTTTGACAGCCTTGAAAAAAACCACTTGACCATAGATGTGAGGGTCTGTTTCTAAACCATCAGTTCAGTTCCATTGGTCTATGTGTCTATCCTTATGCAAGTACCATGCTGTTTTTACCACTCTATCTGGGTAATATTATTATTATTATTTTTAGGAGGTATGAGGGATTGAACCCAGGACTTTGTACATGGGATGCAGGCACTCAACCACTGAGCTACATCTGCTTCCCAGTGAGAGTTGGTTTTTTTGTTTGTTTGTTTGTTTTTAGGAAGCACCGAGGAGCAAACCCAGGACCTTGTATATGGGAAGCAGGTGCTTAACCACTTGAACTGTCAGTTCTCTGAGGTAATATGATTTAAATTCTGGAAGTGAGAGTCCTCCACCTTTGCTCTTCCTTTTTAAGATGTTTCCAGCTATTTGGGGCTCCTTACCCTTCCAAACAAATTTGAAAATTGCATTTTCCATTTCTTTAAAAATTGCTCATGGAATTTTTATCAGGATTGCACTGAATCTGTATATAAATTTGGGTAGAATTGACATCTTAACGTTATTTAGTCTTCTAATCCATGAGTATACAATGTTCTTCCATTTATTTAGGTCTTTTTAAATTTCTTTTAGCAATGCATTGTAGTTTTCTGAATACAAGTGCTTTACGTCCCTGGTTAAGTTTATTCCTAAATATTTGGTCCCTTTAGTCACTATTGTAAATGGAATTTTTTCCTGACTTCCTCCTCAGATTGCGCATTACCAGTGTACAGAAACACCACTGATCTTTGCATATTAATCCTGCATCCTGCCACTCTGCTGAAACAGTTTATTAGTTTTAGCAGCTCTGTTGTAGATTTTTCAGAACTTTCTAGGTATAGAATCATATACTCTGTGAATAGCAAAAGTTTTACTTCTTCCTTTCGAATTTAGATGCCCTCCACCTCCTTTTCCTGCCCTATTGCTCTAGGCAGAGGTTCCAGTACTGTACTGAACAACAGGGAAACAGTGAGCATCCTTGCCTTGTTCTCAATCTCAGTGGGGAGGCTTTCAGTCTTTTGCCATTGAGTACAATGTCAGCTGTGGGTTTTTCACATATGGCCTTTATCTTGTTGAGAAAATTTCATTCAATTCTTATCTTTTGTAGTATTTTTATCAAGAAAAGATGCTGCAATCTCTGTGTCAATCAATAGGATCATGTGATTTTTATTTCTTGATTTATTAATGTTGTGTATTACGCTGATTGGTTTCCTTACGCTGAACCATCCTTGCACATCAGGTATAAAACTCACTTGATCATGATGAATAATTATTTTAATGTGTTGTTGGATTCGATTAGGAAGTATTTTGTTGAGGATTTTTGCATTCTTATTCATTAGGGAAATGGATCTGTAATTTACTTTTATTATATCTGTTTAAAAAACTATTTTATTTATTTCTCCCCACCCCCCCCTCGTTGTTTGCACTTGCTGTATCTGTTTGTCTTCCTTGTTTCTTTTAGGAGGCACCAGGATCTGAACCTGGAACCTCTGATGTGGGAGGGAGGCACCTAATCACTTAAGCCACCTCCGTTCCCTGCTTTGTTGTGTCTCTTATGTTTTTCCGTCTTGTGCCTCTTGCTGTGTTGTCTTGTTGAGTCAGCTTGCTGTGCCTGCCCATCGTACCAGCTCACTGTCTTCTTTAGGAGGCACCAGGAATCAAACCAGGGACCTCCCATGTGGTAGGTGGGTGCTCCATTGCTTGAGCGACATCTGCTTACCTTTTTATAATATCTTTATCTGGCTTTGGTATTAGGGTGATATTGGCTTCAAAGAATGAGTTTGATAGGGTTCCTTCTTGTTCAATTTTTTTTGAAGAGTTTGAGTAAAACTGGTATTAAATCTTTGAATACTTGGTAGAACTCACCTGTGAAGCCATCTGGTCCTGGACTTTTCATTTTGGGAAGTTCTTTGATGACTGTTTCAATCTCTTTACTTGTGATTGGTTTGTTGAGGTCTTCTATTTCTTCTAGAGTCGGTGTAGGTTGTTCATAAATCCCTAGGAATGTTTCCATTTCATCTACATTATCTAGTTTTTGGAATACAGTTTCCCTCTTGTGATCTATTTTATTTCTGTTTTTTTTTTTTTTTTTCTTTCATTTGTTTGTTTGTTTTGTTTTTAGGAGGTACTGGGGATTGAACCCAGGGCCTCGTACATGGGAAACAGGTGCTCAACCACTTGAGCTACATCCTCTCCCCCTTTTATTTCTGTGTGGTCAGTAGTAATGTCCCCGTTTTCATTTTTTATTTTATTTATTTGCATCTTCTCTCCTTTTTCCTTTGTCAGTCTAGCTAAGGGTTTGTTGATTTTGTTCATCTTTTCGAAGAACCAACTTTTGTTTTTATCAATTCTCTCTATTGTTTTTCTGTTCTCAATTTCATTTATTTCTGCTCTGATCTTTGTTATTTCATTCCTTCTTCCTTTGGGATTAGTTTGATGTTCTTTTTCTAGTTCCTCTAGCTGTGTAGTTAGGTCATTGATTTTAGCTCTTTCTTCTTTTTTGTTTTCATTTTTAAAGATTTATTTTATTTATTTATTTCTCCCCATTCCCTTGTTGTTTTTCTCATGCTGAGTCTGTTCGTCTTCCTTGTTTCTTTGGGAGGCACCAGGAGCCAAACCCAGGATCTCCGATGTAGGAGGGAGATGTCCAATCACTTGAGCCACCTCCACTCCCCACTTTGCTGCATCTCTCATTCCGTTTCCCACCTGCCCGCCCCCCATCTCTTGTTCCATCATCTTGCTGTGTCAGCTTGCTGCACCTGCCTGTTGCGTCAGCTCACTGTCTTCTTTAGGAGGCACTGAGAACCTCTGCTCCCTGTTTTGTTGTGTCTCCCATTACGTTCTTTTTTCTTCTTCTTGTATCTCTTGTGTCAGCTTACCATGCCTGCCCATCATGCCAGCTCACTGCCGTCTATAGGAGACACTGGGATCCGAGCCAGCAACCTCCCACATGGTAAGTGGGAGCCCAGTCGCCTGAGCCACATCCACTTCCCTCTCCTTTTTTAATGTAAGTCTTGAGGGCTATAAATTTGCCTCTCAGCACTGCCTTTGCTGCATCCCATAGGTTCTGATATGTTGTGTTCTCATTTTCATTCGCCTTAAGATATTTACTGATTTCTCTCACAATTAATTCTTTGACCCACTGATTAGTTAAGATTATGTTATTTAATTTACATATACTTGTGAATTTTCCTTTTCTGTTGTTGATTTCCAGCTTTATTCCACTACGATCAGAACAAGTGCTTTGGATAATTTCAATCTTGTAGAATTTATCAAAATCTGCTTTGTGACCCAACATATGGTCTATCCTGGAGAAAGATTCATGAACACTTGAGAAGAATGTATACCATGTTGTTTTGGGGTGCAATGTTCTGTGTATGTCTATTAGGTTTAGTCCATTTATCATAATATTCAGGCTCTCTGTTTCTTTATATATCCTCTGCCCAGGTGCTCTGTCCAATGCTGAGAGTGGTGTATTGAAGTCTCCAGCTATTATTGTAGAGATGTCTATTTCTCCCTTCAGTTTTGCCAGTGTTTGCCTCATTTAATTTAGGGCATCCTGGTTAGGTGCATATACAATTATGATTGTTCTTTCTTCCTGGTGAATTGCCCCTTTAATAATATACGGTGTCTTTTCTTGTCTCTAATAACAGTTTAATTAGTTTTATTACTATCCCTTCTGCCCTTTAAGGGATGGGGATGGAACCACAGGTGCCCAACAGACCATTCTGTGCAGGCCAAATGCACATGCAGTTGCCCAGAGAGGCTGAGGAAACACTAGTCCCTTCCTATCCTATTGGAGGGTGGGGATGGAGCCACAGGCACCCAACAGTCCAGTCCATGCAGACCAAAAGATCCTCCCATTGCCTGGAGAGTCTGGTGTAGATCCTCCCCCTCACCCCCTCCAGCTTCCTCCCTGCTGGAGGTGGGGCTGGAGCCTAGGCAAGAGCTGCAATCTTATCTGAATGGAAAGAAGCCGGTCCCTACTGTCACTGTGATTTTCAATCAGCCCTGCTTCCCCTCATGCTGGGGGCATAGTTACAATGGAGGCTAATGGCCTCCTTCTGACCTGGACATGTTCAAACTTCAGCTGTTCTTAGGATTATACTTCAGCCAGCCGAATTTACTAATCAGTAACTGAAGTTGGTGCTTGACCATCTCTTCCTACCCCATTTTTGGGAAATGGAGTTTCCAACTCCAGCCACGGAATAGCTCCCAAGGCTTCTTTCACCACTAGTGGAGGATGGGCACCAGGCTCCCCGGTGGCGTGGAGTGCTGTACTCACGAATCCTCACTGCAGATGGGCAATCTCCTCCTTCCATTCTTTCAAGGTTGTTGCAGTTCTCCTGGGTTCCCCAAACAGGTGCTTTAGACAGCTCTGGGTGACTACTGACTGCCCTGTAGGATGGGCGGACTCTTGGAGCTCCTTACTCTGCCACCATCTTGCCGCTCCCCTCTCTAGCCATCACTATTTTTGGCATCTTTTTTTTTTTTTTTTAATGTATTTAAGAGATGTCTGAGGCCAATATTAATCCATTTCTTCTTTTAGATGACATGATCTTTTCCCTGGATGTCTAAAGGGCTATATTGTTTTCTTTTAAGTCTAAAGCCAAGATCTGGAACAGGTGAAAAAGGAAGGGCACATCCTCTACCAAATATAAAAACTTTAGAACTTTTAGACAAAAACATAGGATGGTATCTCTGTGGTCTTGGGGTAAAAAGGAGTTCATAAACGTGGTTTTTTAAAAAAGCTAAACAATAAGAGAAAATTGGTAAATTTGACTTTAACCATATAATCTGTATAAACATAGGTGTCATTAATAAATTAAAGGACAAGCCAAAGTTTGGGAGAAGAAATTTGTAACATATAAAACAGACTAATCATTAGTATCCTCTAAAGAATGCCTTAAAATCTGTAGGGAAAATATAAAATGAGCAAAGGATATGCAGATAATATATAGAAAAGATAAAAAGGACAATAAACATAGGATATTAAAGTCTGGCAAAAAGAAATGTTAGAATTAGAGGGCATTGGAATTCATACACTTTTTTTGGGAGTGTAAATTGGTACTTTAAACATTTCGAAGAACAGTTAGGCAGTATCTAATAAAGTTGAAGATATCCTTACACTACAAACTCCAATTCCACCTCTATGCTTATACTTTGGAGGAATTTCTGTATATATGCATAAAGAGATACATGTATGAGAAATTCTTTGCAGCTTTGTTGGTTATTGCCAAAAGAAAAAAAATAAGATTGAAACAAGCCTAAATGCCCATGAGTAGGGTAACAGATAAGTATATTCATTTTTTGAATGATTGAATGCCATACAATAGTTAAAATGAATGAGAGTCCTAAAACCATAATATTGAGTGAAAAAGATAAATTTCAGAATAGCTACAGTATGGACCATTGCTGTACATTTAAAAAACAAAGTAAGATCATATCTAGTTCATGGATACATATGAAATGCAAATAAAAAACATGAATGGGATATGTACACATCGGCTTCAAAATAGTGATTTGCCTTTAGGGAATGAAAGGGCTTAGGTAAGGGTACAAAATCACTTCAATTATATTTGTAAATTTTTTTTATTTGGAAAATAAAAAATAATTTATTTTATAATACAAACTACAGACAGTAAATATTTTTCTAAAAATATATTTTGAATATTCTTTTTTAACATTTTTTAAAAACTTTATTTTGTACATTTAATAATTGAAAATATAAAAATTAAAAACTAAAAAGTAAACACAGATGAATAAATATATATATTTCTCAACTAAATGTAATGGAGACATATAAATTTTGTTTTTAACCAAACAATATGTTACACAATATATTTGGTTCATAGTAACGCAATCATACAGTATTTGTCCTTTTGTGTCTGGCTTGCTTCACTCAACATAATGTCCTCCAGGTTCATCCATGTTGTCATATGCTTTATGACTTCATTTCTACTTACAGCTGCATAATGTTCCATCATGTGAATAGACCACAGTTTGTTTATCCATTCATCTGTTGATAGACACCTGGGTTGTTTCCAGCTTTTGGCAATGGTGAATAATGTGGCTATGAACATCGCTGTGCAGATGTCTGTTCGTGTCACTGCTCTCAGTTCTTCTGGGTATATACCCAGTAGTGGTATTGTGGGGTCACATGGCAAGTCTATATTCAACTTCTTTAGGAACTGCCAAACAGTCCTCCATAGTGGTTGTAACCATTCTGCATTCCCACCAACAGAGAAGAAGTGTTCCTATCTCTCCATATCCTCTCCAACACTTGTAGTTCTCTGTCTTTTTAATAGTGGCCACTCTGATAGGTGTGAAATGATATCTCATTTTAGTTTTGATTTGCATTTCCCTAATCATGAGTGATGTTGAGCATTTCTTCATGTGTTTTTTTGCTATTTGTATTTCTTCTTTGGAGAAATGTCTATTCAAGTCTTTGGCCCATTTTTTAATTGGGTCATTTGTCTTTTTATTGTTGAGTTATAACATCTCTTTATATATCCTGGATATTAAACCCTTATCAGATATGTGATTTCCAATTATTTTTTTCCCATTTGGTTGGCTGAATTTTCACCCTTCTGACAAAGTCCTGTGAGGGGCAAAAGTGTTTAATTTTGAGGAGGTCTCATTTATCTATTTTTTCTTTTGTTGCACGTGCTTTGGGTGTAAGGTTCAAGAAACCACCACCTACTACAAGGTCTTGAAGATGTTTCCCTACATTTTCTTCCACTAGTTTTATGGTCCTGGCTTTTATATTTAGATCTTTGATCCATTTTGAGTTGATTCTTGTAAAGGGGGTGAGATAGGGGTCCTCTTTCATTCTTTTGGTTATAGATATCCAGTTCTCCCAACACCATTTGTTGAAGAGACTGTTTTTTCCTATTAGCGTGGGCTTGGTAGGTTTGTCAAAAACCAGTTTACTGTATAGGTGAGGGTTTATTTCTGGATTCTCAATTCTATTCCACTGATTGATGTGTCTATCTTTATGCCAGTACCATGCTGTTTTGACCACTGTAGCTTTGTAATATGTTTCAAGGTCAGGCAGTGAAATTCCTCCCACATTTCTCTTCTTTTTTAGAAGGCTTTTGGCTATTCAGGTGCACTTACCCTTCCAGATGAATTTGGTAATTGCCTTCTCTAATTCTGTAAATTTAGCTGTTGGGATTCTGATTGGTATTGCATTGAATCTATAAATCAGTTTGGGCAAGATTGACATCTTCACGATATTTATTCTTCCAATCCAGGAACACAGAATGTCTTTCCATTTGTTTAGGTCTTTTAAAATTTCTTTTAGCAGTGTTTTGTAGTTTTCTGCATATAGGTCCAGTACTTCTTTGGTTAAATTAACTCCTAGGTATTTGAGTCTTTTTGTTGCTATTGAAAATGGAATTTTCCCCCTGATTTCCTCCTCAGATTGTTCAGTACTAGTGTACAAAAATATTACTGATTTTTGCGTGTTGATCTTGTATCCTGCCACTTTGCTGAACTCATTTATTAGTTCAAGTAGCTTTGTCGTGGATACTTTAGAATTTTCTAAATACAAGATCATGTAATCTGCAAACAGTGAGAGTTTTACTTCATCTTTTCCTTTTTGGACGCCTTTAATTTTTTTGTCTTGTCTAATTGCCCTAGCTAGAACTTCTAGTACAATGTTGAATAACAATGGTGACAGTGGCATCCTTGTCTTGTTACTGATCTTAGGGGGAAAGCTTTCAACCTTTCCCCATCGAGTATGATGTTGGCTGTGGGTTTTTCATATATGCCTTTTATCATATTGAGGAATTTTCCTTTTATTCCTATCTTTTGAAGTATTTTTATCAAAAAAGGATGTTGGATTTTGTCGAATGCCTTTTCTGCATCTATTGAGATGATCATGTGGTTTTTTCCTTCAATTTGTTAATGTGGTGTATTACATTGATTGATTTTCTTATATTGAACCAGCCTTGCATACCAGGAATAAATCCCACTTGGTCGTGATGTATAAGTCTTTTGATATGCTGTTGGATTTGATTTGCAAGTATTTTTTGAGAATTTTTGCATCTATGTTCATTAGAGATATTGGTCTGTAATTTTCTTTTCTTGTGGAATCTTTATCTGGCTTTGGTATTAGGGTGATGTTGGCTTCATAAAATGTGTTGGGTAATTTTCCCTCCTCTTCAATTTTTTGGAAGAGTTTAAACAGGATTGGTGTTGATTCTTTTTGAAATGATTGGTAGAATTCACCTGTGAAACCATCTGGTCCTGGATTTTCCTTTGCTGGGAGATTTTTGATGATGGATTTAACCTCCTTAAATGTGATTGGTTTGTTAAGTTCTTGTATTTCTTGTAGTGTCAGTGTAGGTTGGTTGTGCGTTTCTAGAAATTTGTCCATTTCATCCAGGTTGTCTAGTTTGTTGGCATAAGTTTCTCAAAATACCCTGTTATGATTCTTTTTATTTCTGTGGGGTCATTTATAACTTCCCCTCTTTCATTTCTGAATGTATTTATTTGCATCTTCTCTCTTTTTTTCTTTGTTAGTCTAGCAAGGGGTTTGTCAATTTTATTGATCTTCTCATAGAACCAGCTTTTGGTTTTGTTGATTTTCTCTATTGTTTTTCTGTTCTCATTTTCATTTATTTCTGCTCTAATCTTTATTATTTCTTTCCTTCTGCTTGCTTTGGGATTGGTTTGCTGTTCTTTTTCTAGTTTCTCTAATTGTTCATTTAAATCTTTGAGTTTAGCTCTTTCTTGTTTTTTACTATAGGCATTTACGTCTATAAATTTCCCTCTCAGGACTGCCTTCGCTGTATCCCATAAGTTTTGATACGTTGTGTTCTCATTTTCATTTGTCTCAATATATTTACTGATTTCAATTGCAATTTCTTCTTTGTCCCACCGATTATTTAGGAGTGTGTTTTCAGTCTCCACACATTTGCAAATTTACTTTTTTCCTGTCTGTTATTGATTTCTAGTTTCATTCCATTATGATCTGAGAAGGTGCTTTGTATAATTTCAATCTTTTTATATTTATTGAAAGCTGTATTGTGACCTAACATGTGGTCTATCCTGGAGAAAGATCCATGGGCACTTGAGAAGAATGTATAATCCACTGAGTTTGGATGCAGTGTTCTGTATATGTCTGTTAGGTCTAACTTATTTATCATATTGTTCAAGTTCTCTGTTTCCTTGTTGATCTTCTGTCTAGTTGTTCTATCTAATGATGTGAGAGGGGTGTTGAAGTCTCCAATGATTATTGTAGAAATGTCTATTTCTCCCTTCAGTTTTGCCAGAGTTTGTCTCATATATTTTGGGGCACCCTGGTTAGGTGCGTAGATATTTATGACTGTTATATCTTCCTGGAGGATCGTCCCTTTTATTAATATATAATGGCCTTCTGCATCTCTTATCACTTTTTTGCATTTAAAGTCTGTTTTGTCTGATATTAGTATAGCTACCCCTGCTCTTTTCTGGTTACTATTCGCGTGGAATATCTTTTTCCAACCTTTTACTTTCAGCCAGTTTGTATCCCTGGGACTGAGGTGAGTTTCTTGTAAGCAGAATATGGATGGCTCATATTTTTATCCATTCTGTCAGCCTGTATATTTTAATTGGGGAATTTAATCCATTCACACTCAATGATATTACTGAAAATGCACTATTTACTCCATTGTATTCTTTTTTTTTTTTAAAGATTTTATTTATTTATTCATTCATTTATCCCCCCCTTGCTGCTTGTGCTCGCTGGGTCAGCTAACCAGGCCGCACGGGCGGGCTTGCCCTCACCAGGAGGCCCTGGAAACCGAACCCGGGGCCTCCCATATGGTAAACGGGAGCCCTACTGATTGAGCCACAGCCGCTTCCCATCCATTGTATTCTTTGGTTTTCATA
This sequence comes from Tolypeutes matacus, assembly GCA_026826555.1. NCBI lineage: Eukaryota > Metazoa > Chordata > Mammalia > Cingulata > Chlamyphoridae > Tolypeutes > Tolypeutes matacus. Next base: position 3,442,673 of record JAKSZT010053816.1, on the reverse strand, counting down.
TGTCATCTTGTTTTTGTCTCTCTTTTTACTCTTTTGTTTATCCTTTCTGCTTTTCTTTCTTCTATACTCTCCTCCAAGCCTCTCTCTCCTGTCTTTTTCCTTCAGGTTCTAAGGCTTCCTTTAATCTTTCCTTCAAAGGTGGATTCTTTTTTGCAAACTCTCTTAGTTTATGTTTGTTTGTGAGTACTTTATATTCACCTTCATATTTGAAGCACAGTTTTGCTGGATAAAGAATTCTTGGCTAGCAGTTTTTCTCTTTCACTTTCCTAATTATATCATACCACTGTCTTCTTGCCTCCATAGTTTCTGAAGGGAAATCTGTACAAAGTCTTACTGGATGTCCTTTGTACGTGATCGTTTGCTTCTCTCTTGCTGCTCTGAAAATTTTCTTTTTATCTTTTACATTTGACATTCTGAATGGTATGTGTCTTGGCATAGGTCTATTTGGATTTATTCTCATTGGGGTACGGTGTGCTTCTTGGACATGTAAGTTCATTTCTTTTGTGAGAGTTGGGGAATTTTCAGCTATTATTTCCTCAAATACTCTTTCTGCCCCCTTTCCTTTCTCTTCCCTTTCTGGAACTCCCATGACATGTATGTTGTTGCATTTTGTGTTGTCATTCAACTCTCTGAGCCCCTGCTCAATTTTTTCCATTCTTTTCTGTCTCTGTTCTTTTCTCTCTTCAATTTTAGCTTCTCTGTCTTTGGTATCACTTATTCTTTCTTCTATCATTTCGAGTCTGCTGTTGTATGCCTCAAATGTGTTTTTTACCTCACCTATTGTGTCTTTCATTTCCATGAACTCCGTTACTTTTCTGTTCGGGATTTCAAATTCTTTTTTGCATTCTCCAAATGTCTTCTTGATGTCATTTATCTCTTTAACTATATTGTCTTTCTTTTATTTTTTTTTTTTTACCGGGAGGTACCGGGGATCGAACCCTGGTCTCTCCATATGGTAGACGGACGCCGAACCTCTTGAGCCACGTCTGTTTCCCTATATTGTCTTTCATCTCATTAATTTGATTTTGGAAATTTGTGCTCATCTCACTGATTAGTTCTCTCAAATTCTGCATCTCTTCTGGGACTTTGCTGTATTCCTTTTCTTGGGCCATGCCTTCTATTTTCTTAGTATGGCTCGTAATTTTTTGCTGGTGCTTCAGCATTTGGTTAGGTTGTATTTTACTTAGATGCTCTATCTCTTTCTCTTTTATGGGGTTTTAGTGGCAGGAGGCTGTGAGTTACCACAGCTCTTTGATTTTTGACTCAACCTTGATTGTTAGGTTTGTTCTGCTGGTTGCTCAAAACTGGGCACTGGACCCAGTAATTGGTTGTAGAGTCGTTTCCTAGGGCCTTGGGCATGGAGGCCATAGAGGCCAGGAAAAGCCTCTCCTACTTATTAATTTTCTTATGTGCACTTCCTTGGTCTGCTAGGAGATGGTGCTCGTTGGCAGCTCTCAATTCAATGTTTTATCAGAGTGTATTTGTTGTGACACAGACCAGATCAATGTGATAGAGCTTCCTGCCTGGGGGCTAAGAGCCTTGTAATTCAAACTTTCTGAGACAGTTCTCCAGACTTCTCTGGTAGCGCCCCCCTTTTCCCAGCTAGGAAATATTTCCACTCCCTTCTGAATCCTCAACAATCAGTCCCTGTTAGTAGAGGAGGAGACTGGGAGGTTTGTATATCTTTAACCCCAAGGCAAACAATGGCGCAGCCCCACCTGGCCTGGAAGGGCTCTCGGAACAGGGCAGACCAAACCTGCGAGTCAAAAGTAGGGTCAGCCCCAGGCTCTCTCTCCCCTCTCCTGTGGAGTCCTCAACAATTAGTCCAGGCTAGAAGAGAGGAAGGTTGCAAGGGTCGGATTTCTCCAGTCCCTCCTAGGCTCCCAGGGCAAACTGCCGTGTGGAAGGATCAATGGGGCTCCGCAGCCCGAATTTGCGGGTCAGAACCTGAGTCAGCCTAAGTCTGTGTCCCTCTCTCTCCCCTTTCCGGGAGTGGTAGATCCCCAGAGCCCCCTTTGTCTGTGGTCGCAGGCCCAGAGGCCGGAGAATTCTAAAGAGTGTGGGGGAGGGTGCCAGCGGCAGTAGCCGCTGCTGGTTCCAACTCACAGTTCTGTCGTCACGATTTCCCTCTTCTGTCCCTCTCTCCTCTGGGTGGTGTGCAGCCTTCACCTGCTGTCCTAAACCCTAGAAGATCTTTTTCGGGGCTGTTTCAGCCTGTCCTCTAGCTATTTTTCTGGAGAAGAGATTCCTGTGTCTTACTATTCTGCCATCTTCCTGGAAGTCCCCTATTTGTAATTTTTTAATCTCTAAAAATATCTGAATTAAGTATTGCTAACATTGTTTTCTGGGAGGTGGACACATAGTGCTCATTTATTACTCTCTATACTTTACTACAGGTTTGAAAATTTTCACACTACAAAAACAAAAAACATGATATGATCACAAGAATAAGCTGAAGGGTGTTGATCTGAAATGATGTTACGTGGCAACACAGCTGGGATAGAGAATAAGAATTGTTGTTGAAAAGAGTCAAGGTCATCACTGTAAAAGTGAGCCTGAAGGTCAAATCCAAAATTGGAGACAAGAACCAAAATGGAAGGGTGAAACCTGGAGGAAAAGGTGACTCGGATACAAGGCATCAAACAGCAGTTCTTGTATAAGAAACTCCCTGCTTATGCTTGGGGACAAGGGACTTGAAGGTCTTCAGTAGCCCATGGGACAGTCTCTCCTATGCCTTGCTGGGAAACACCAGATGCTGCTTCTGCCAAGTAGCTCACAGATGCCAAGTAAACACCCTGGAGCCAGGCAGGTGGCTATGTGCAGCAACCCTTCTCTAAAGAGGGAACTCAGTTTGTCATTGCAGTGAACCCCCATCATGGGACTCAGTCACTTGTCCTTTGACCATGAAGATTTGGAACAAACCACTGTCCTGTAAGTGAGACCAGTCGCTGTGTATTTGTGTCCCCGTGAACTGAGATACCATGGAGGCCTGGGCATTGGTAAACAATGAATAATAGTAAATATTTATTATGTGTCTACTCTATGAAGGTCTTTTAACTCAGTCTCCTCTTTTGCCATGGAGGGAACAAACAAGTTAATCTTCAGAATTACGGGGGGAGAAAATATTACAGGCTCTAACCAATCCTTTCTTTGAACTATTCCAAGGGTTTCATAGGAGGAAAGGCATCTCCCAAGACACTTCCCATACACGGATCACCACAAGGTGATCACATTAAGTTTTTTTTTTTTTAAAGATTTTATTTATTTATTCATTTATCCCCCCCTTGCTGCTTGTGCTCTCTGGGTCAGCTAACCACGCCATGCGGGCAGGCTTGCCTTCACCAGGAGGCCCCGAGAACCGAACCCGGGGCCTCCCATATGGTAAACGGGAGCCCTACTGATTGAGCCACAGCCGCTTCCCACAGTAAGTTTTTATTTATTTATTTATTTTAGAACAGTTGTAATTTACAGAAAAATTATGCAGAAAGTACAGAGTTCCTATACACTCCCCCCACACATACAGTTTTCCTTATTATTAACATTTTGCATTAGTGTGGTACATTTTTTTTTACAATTGATGAATTAATATTATTAGAATTATATTAACTGAAGTCTATAGTTTAAAATAGGGTTTACTCTTTGTGTTGTACAGTTCCATGGGTGTTTTTGTTTTCTATTGTTGTAACATATATACAACAAGAAATCTCCCATTTTAACCACTTTCAAGTAATACAATTCAGTGGTGTTAATTAAAATTCACAATGTTGGGCTACCATTGCCACTATCCATTACCAAAACTTTCCCATGACTCCCAAAAGAAACTCTGTACCAATTAAGCATTAAATGCAATCCCACAGTAATGAGATTTTAAAGTTTACTTAAATTTTACCATATCACCCTATTTTAGTTTTTTTCCAGACATTTATAACAGCCTGGTATATTTTCTTGTTTTATTTGTTTATTATCTGGCTCCCCCATCTGTTATGCTTTTCCTTCTATTTTCCCAGCTTCTAGGACAGAGCCTGTCTAAATAAAACCTCAACAGCAACAAATTTTGGTTGAATGGATGAATGAATCAATGAGTGAAGACCAGAAGTGAAATCTAACAATTTAAAGATAAGGTTCAATGCAGTTATGTTCCCAATTAAACAAATCAAAATCATTATTTAAAAAATTGATAGACCGTTATTATAAACATTTCAAAAGGATTCATGGTAGAGTCCATCATCACATTTCCTCTTCTGACTCTCGTCTCTCTCTTATAAGGACCCTTGTGATTACATCAGGCCCACCCAGATAGTCTAGTATAATCTCCCCATTTTAAGATCCTTAACTTAATCACATTTGCAAAGTCTCTTTTCCATGTCAAGTAAAATATTCACAGTTTCCAGGGATCAGGACACAGATGTCTTTGGGGGAGGGGTCATTATTCAGGCAGATCTTTTTTCAAATTTTTTTTTTAGGGAGTACTGGGTTCAATTCCTAGGACCTCATACATAGGAAGCAGGCATTTAACCACTGAGCTACACCCTTTCTCCACATCTTTTTCCAGGCAGATCTTAACCAGGGAGAATTAGTCTTGGGAACTGGCTTTTTTAAATCCTATGTTCTTTTCCAGTTTCAGCCCTTGGTAGCTGTCCTGACTTTCTCACCTTATCTCTGTTCTGCCCTTAGCTATGATGTTATTATATGATGACACATTATGCAAGGTACTATTTCATGTACTTTTAAATACTTTAATGTAACAGAAAGATTAAGTGATTTACCACAGATAGTAAGTAGCAGAATCAGGATTTGAGCCCAAGTATTTGCTCCCTGGAGTTAATGACTGCACTGTCTTGTCTCTTTGATGGCCCAGCTTTCTCCTGAGCACCGTGGTACTCATTGTGGCATCTCAGTTCACCCACTTGATATTCCACAGGTCCTTTTTAACTCCACCTCCCACTAGGGTGCATCAACATGGCCCCCTCTTTGGGCCATGCTCCCCCTCAGTCTGGCGAGAAGCCTCCCTCAGCCTCTGAGCAGCTTTGGGTCAGCCAACCGAATTAAGTCTCTGATCCCTCAAGGCTAAGGACCAGCCTTCGGCCATGGTAACTCCACAAGACATCAGCCCTTAAGGTCTAGCCGTACACATTCCTGCAGACTTTATTACAGTATTGAAAAGTATTACTTTTATAAATGGGAATGCAACTTATGCTTCTGCTTTTTTATAGAGTACAGGAAAGCAACAGTTAATGCAATTTGGTCTGAACTCAGCATAATTCCATTGTTGGAAAAGCAATCATGTTCAGATTTATTAGAGGCTGGAAGGCTCTGCCATAGTTAAAGTTTTTCATTTTTCATTGATGTTAAACTAGACTCGGTCTGGTAAATCAGCCAAAACAGAGTCATTGCTCTGATTAGATTTTTTCCATAACCCAGGAGTTCCTAATCTGAGACAATGGACTCTTGAGAAATCCAAGACTGGCTTCAAGTAGCCTGTGGATGCAGCTATTGGTCAATGATGGGTTTATGAGATTAAAGAGCCACCAGAAATAAGCAATGAGGCTCAGTTCATGCTCCAAAGATGGCACCCATTTCTCACCACCTCCACTGGCCAGAGCTACCATAGTCTTTCACCTGCACAACTACCAATAGACTCCTATCTGGTCTCCCTGCTTCCATTCATGCCTCCTACTATCTATTTTCTGCACAGCAACCAGAGTGATCCTCTAAAACCCTGAGCCAGATCATGTCAATAGTTTACTCAAAACCCTCCAGTGGCTCCCATCTCACTCAGAGATCTTTCTTAGCCTGCAAGGACTTACGTGATCTGGCCTCCACATTTCTTCCCTCCCCTCATCTCTTCTGCACTCCCCCTCAATCACTGCACGCCAGCCATACTTGTCTCCTTGCTATTTTTGCGCATGTTGGACAACTTCCTACTTCAGGACCTTTGTGCTTATTTTTCCCCAGACATTTCCACGGCTTGCTCCCTCACTTCCTTCCGGTGTTTGCTTAAATGTGGCTTAATCAACACACTCTTTCCTGACCAATCTAAATGAAATAGCAACCCACACTGTCTCCACTCCTTAGCATTCTTTATCTTCTTTACCCTGTTTTATTTTTCTCTGTAGAATTGATCTTCTGCAGATATAGTATATATTGATTTATTGATTTGATTACTTTCTCTCTCTCCTATTAAATGCTCCATGAGGTCAGAGGCTTGGCTTGTTAACTGGTATCCAGGGTGACTAGAATAGTGCATGGCACATAGGTGCTCGATAAAGAAATGTAGAACCATGGTTAAGATGCAGCCATGCATCTCTGGACTTAGACTGATTTGGCCCAAATCTTGGCTCTTCTCTTCATTGCTGTGTAATGTTGGGCAAGTTCATTTACCTTTGTGGCTCAGTTTCATTATCTGTAAAATGCAGTTAATAATAGTACTCATCTCACAGGGGATAGTGAGAATTAAACAAGTTGATACATCAGCATGCCAGAAAGAGTGCCTGGCATGTAGTATGCACTCAAAAATTTTTTTAAAGATATATTTAAATAAAAAAAAAATTTAATTTCTTTTCTTTCCCCGTTGTTGCACTTGCTGTATCTGTTTGTCTTCCTTGTTTTGTTTTTTTTTTTTAGGAGACACCGGGAGCCAAACCCAGGACCTGCAATGTGGGAGGGAGGCACCTAATTGCTTGAGCCACCTCCGTTCCCTGCTTTGTTGTATCTCTCATTGTTTTTCCTCCCCACATCTCTTGTTGTGTCATCTTGTTGCATCAGCTTGTCGCACCTGCCTGTCGTGTCAGCTCACTGTCTTCTTTAGGAGGCACTGGAAACCTCTTTTCCCCACTTTGTTGTGTCTCTCATTATGTTCTGTCTTTTTGTGCCTCTTGTCGTGTCAGCTCGCTGCACCTGCCCGTCGTGCCAGCCTGCTGTCTTCTTTAGGAGGCACTGGGATCCGAATCAGCGATATCTCATGTGGGAGGTGGGAGCCCAGTTGCCTGAGCCACATCTGTTTCCCCCTTCTCATTCAATAAATATTAACTAACATCATCTGTTGAATGAACCAATGCAGGTGCATGACAGTTCCAGAAGTTCTCCCCTAACATTTACTTTAGAATATTAGAATCCATTCAGTCAGTTCAACACTTGTCAGCAAAGCCTTGTATCTGGGGACTGTAAATATTGTGAGGGAATCAGATGGTCAGGACTTCTCAGTGAGATGAAGATTTTCCTGCCACCAAATCATTCTGATTGATCAGTCATAGCCCAGGACCTTCCCTCAAACTCCGCCCCTATTGGAGCTTCAGGAACTGCTTTCTCAGGAACAAATAAAGGCTATACCTGCTATTTTTCTGCCCCTGGTGACCACTTCATTCATTAGAAAAGTGTCAAACTTGCAGAGCTAAAGGAATGGGGGGCAGCTGAGAGCACAGCTGCCATTAGTAATCTACCTGTGTGTATAGACACTGACAGGCCAGAAGTAGGTGAATCTGTGACTCCCTAGAAATGGGAGGCCAAATGTGCAGGTGCACTTCTCTGCAGAAGTTTCCACAGCCTGAAAAATTAATCGACACAAAATAGCATCTAATATAGGCACTTAAATGTAAGATCTCTGTATGAAGCCTTTTGGATCTACCATTTACTGGGTTCATTCCATATACCAGGCACTGTGGAAAGACTTAACATTCATTTAACTCATTATATCCTCATCAAAAACCCGATAAAAGTTGTAAGTAAATTCTTATTATACATAGGAAGAAACTGAGTCTTAAAGAGGTTAAGTAACTTGGTGAAATACATACATTTCTGGCAAGCAGAATTGTGAAGATTCAAATGCAGATTAGTCTCCTTCCAGAATTATATTCTTAACCCCTGCACCATAGTCATTCGTGTTGTCTTTATTTAAATAAAATATAAGGCAACATTAAATTATTACACTAGAAATTGCATCATTAGTTTTTTTAAAGTAACTTTTCTTTTTTCTCATTATACAAGGAATTCACATTCACTTTATGAAAATTAGGAAACAGATGAGTAAAAAGGGAAACACAGAAGCATCTTTGATTTACAGGTCCAGTTCTATTACCATTTGCTTTTCAGTCTCCTAGAATGAGCATATTGAAAAGGTATATTGTTGGGGAGTTATTTTATGGGGAAGGAGTTAGAAGACTTGTGTTCTAGTCAGAGTTCACTTCCAAGTGGCTGTGTGACCTTGAGCACATCACGCTGTTTCTCTGGGCCTTGATTTCCTCTGTAAAAAAAGAGAGGTTGGTATGTATATATATATATATAAACAACATTTTTGTAAGCAAATACACATATATGCATATATATTTATATATCATTTTGCAAATGTTTGTATGTATTGTGAGAATTTTGATTTTTACCCATAATAAAAAAAAAAAAAAAAAAGAGCTTTACGAATAAAAAAAAAAAAAAAAAAAAGAGAGGTTGGTTTCAAATTACCTTTATAAAAAACCCCATACCCGAAGTAGGCTCCTCCCACTCTGAAATTCTGCAATAAAACATGACATGAGTTCTGAGGGCTGAGCATGTGAGAATGTGACCAGAACATGGTGAACCCAATTCCACAAGCCACACAGGAATATCTGCTGTCTTCTATCCATGCTAATGTTATGTAATTGTGGACTTAGAAGTGGTGATGAGGCTGAGAACCCAACCCTTCTGATCATGACCCAGTTTTCCTCCAAACAGATGCTTTGGTGGTGGAGTGGAGACCAGGGTTGGGGGTGCAGTCAACTGCAGACTTCTCCAGGGAGACTGGACACTGGGTTAAATGGAACAGCTTTTCAACCCCGGAAGAGGTGTCCCCAGATGTAGACAGGCTTGGGGTCTGGGCACAGAAAAGCCAGCTGTAGCTGGCCACCTCTCTGCCCTGGAGCAGCAGGTGACTATGGGGTTCTAGAGCATTTTGCAGGCAGTGTCGCATGATGGGTAAGAGCCAGTCTGTGAACTAGACTTTCTGCATTTGAGTCTAGCTTCTACCATGCCCTAGCTCTAGGACTTTGAGTAAGTCCCTTAAACTCCATTTCTTCATCTGTAAAATGGGCACAGTAATAGAATCTTCCCCAGAAGGCTGTAGTAAAGGTTAAAGGAGTCAATACTTAGAAACTTACATGGCAAAACTGACTTTGCAGATGAGATTAACTCAAGGATCTTGAGGTGGGACAATTATCCTGGGTTATCTGGATGAAACCAAACTCTATGATTTTGTAATTATTTAGTGAATATGGAATTAAGATAATGGAACTTAAATGTTGCTTTAAAACTGACAGAATGACTTATTACACTATTTATTTATTTATTTATTTATTTATTTATTTATTTATTTATTCTTTTTAAAGATTTGTTTATTCAATAATTTCCAGATACTAGAGAACAAAGATTTCTGTGGTCAAAAGTTTGGGAAGGGGTCGGATGTAGCTCAACTGGTTGGGCATCCGTCTCCCATATGGAGGGACCCGGGTTCAATCCCCGGGACCTCCCGGTTAAAAAAAAAAAAAAAAAAAGTTTGGGAAATGTGAAGTCTCTCTCAGAAATGTCCATCACCTAATAGTATATTTAAGATTAACTCAAAGAAACCTGTTTGACACTGATTTTGATTAAACAAACAAACTTATTTTCTTAGCCCAACTATTAACCTATCTTAACATATTAAACATATCTGCAATATTTTCATCTTAATTCCAGTTTGAGTAGTTCTGAGGTAGAACAGAGATAAAATTCATGGAATTTCACCTATTCTTGTCATGGCAGCTCAAATTTAAATTCTACTCAAATAGGGGTTAGGAAAGGCTGCTAAGTGGGGAGAGCACAAGCTGAGTCTAGAAGGACAAGTAGGAGTCAGTCTTGCAGAGAAGTGAAGATGTGCCAGCAGGGAGAACAGCATGAGCCCAGGACAGAGGCGTGGAAGATGAACAGAAGATGGATGTGTTTTAACTGTTGGTGGTTAGAGGGACTCTTCAACCTAGCAGGTCGGGGCTGAGGTGGGGGGAGTCTATGTTCTCCCTTCCTCCCAGCATGTAGTACATCCAGTGGTAAGGACCTGGGGTCTTCTGGTACAGGCATGGCTGAGTGGCTGAAAACTTAGACTGGAGAGTGAAGTCCCCTGATCCCAGTTTCTGGGAAACTTGGTTCCTCTATTCATTTTTGTTCTCTAGTGCCAAATTCAAGCTTCTGCCAAGGCTGGGTGTTCCCCAAATGCTTCAGACAGCCTGGCAGGGCACTGACGAAGGCAGCCAAAACTGAACAGGCACCCCAATTGTTCTGGGGACTTGCTGTTCTCTAGCCCTTTACCCTGAGGAGTCCTGAAGCCTGGGGATATAGGCCTGGTATTATCTGTGTGGACACAAATAGACTCCCCAGTGTGGAAATTGAAGCGTACAAAGGGTGATATATACCCAGCTATATGGGTGTGGTGTACCCCTAAATGCCTTTTTCCCTCTAAAGAAGAGATCGGATATTTATGACTTTTCCACAGAGCTGAACTTGGATGAAATTGCATGTAAACAAACTACTTTCCTCACATCACTGCCTTTCATCATTTAACAATTAGATTGCAATTTATTGGTTTCTAGAATTAGATGAAAGCATTTGGTAGGCAATGACTCTTATTAAAATAATATCTGCCCCTGAAAGCCTCCAAGTTGGTTTGAATTTAAATGATTAAAAGTATAATACCCATGTCTTCTCTCTGACCTCTGTTTTCTAATCCTATTGAACTCTGCTTTAATTTTATAAAGGTCAATTTGTCTTGATCAGAAGCTTAATAGACTAAAGCAGAATTACTATATTTAAGACATATGGCTCTGAATGGCACTAAAGCTTGTTTTCTTCCTTAGATTTACAAGAAAGTCAATTTCAGCACAACTGGTTTGACTTCATTAGCCAGTTTTTTTCTTTTCTGGGGAGGTCAAGTAGGTTTCATTTGAGAGAAGTAAACAGAAGTGGAGCTCTTTCAGTAAAGAAAGCGTAAGGTTAACAAAATTAAAGCAAACCGTGAATTGCAAAGCCTGAGTGAATTGACTTCTCAGAAAAATCCAACATGGCTTCATTTTGCAAGGGGTTGTTTTGACTCTTTCACCTGTCCCACATCTACAGTAGCAAACAAATATAACAACTTGAGGAAATAAAGTTGGCATAAATTATCCAGATATCCACAAAAGGGAGACAGAATGGTTTAGTGGATTCTAACCCCAATTCTAGCCTCTAAAGCAGGGGTTGTTAATCTTTTTTGTTCCACGGACCCCTTTGCCAGTCAAGTGAAAACCGTGGACCCCTTACTAAGTCCACACTACACTGTGTATTATTTAATAAATATATCACACCCGCACCAACACGTCCCCACAAGAATAATGTTTTTTGAATTTCATTTCAAGCTCACAGACCCCTTGTTAAGAACCCCTGCTCTAAAGAAAACCTTAAGAAAGCCACTAGAATATCTAAATTTTATTTTCTTCACCTGTAAAAGGGGGATGGAGATACTTCTACTAAAAGTAGATTAGTGGTTGCTGAGACCTGGGGTGGGGGGAGAGAGAGGAATGGGGAGTGACAGGTAATGAGGTTTCTTTTTTGGGGTGATGAAATGTTCAGGAATTAGGTAATGATGATGGTTATACAACCTTGTGAATACAGTAAAAACTACTAAATTGTACACTTGAAAGTGAATTTTATGGTACGTGAATGATACCCCAATTTTTAAAAGTGTTTGTTGCTGTTTCACAAGGCTATCATTAGTAGGCAGAGAGAAAGTATACACAAAAGCTCTTTGTAAAGGTATAAGGTATCATTTTAGTGAGGATCAGTTTTATTAATTGGGAATTTTGTTTTCTTTCTTTTTTTTTTGGTTGTAAGTAACAGAAACCAAACTTGGTGATTATGATTTACTGGTTCACACAATTAAATCACAGGGTGCTGCAGGCCCTGCCATTAGAGATTCCAACTGGGTCAAAATTCTCTCCATCTCTCATCTTGGCTTTTCTGAATGCCAGCTTCATTCCGTCAGTTGTGGCAGGGAAATGGGAAATGGGTACCCATGGCTTTCAGGCACACAACTTCTGTTTGTCACTAGAGAAGGATCTGAGTCAGATTCTCTGGCCTGGCGTTCAAAATCCTGGGGAAAGACTCCAGTTGGCCCAGTTTGGGTAAGATGTGCAACTCTGGGCCACTCACAGTGGCCTGGGGTGGGGGTGGGGCAACTTCGCTAAGAAGTTGGCAGCTCCCATTAGAATCGCGTGGTTAGAAGTGATCTTCCCAGAAGAAAGGATGGACAAAATGCTTCCCTCAGCAAACAAAACCATATATTTTCCCACAGTAGATCAATTTCCCCAACTTTCCCTGTGTTCCAGCCAGAAGGAACCTTAGAAACCTCAGAGAGCATCTAGTCCAACCTCCTCATTTTACAGGGGAGGGAGTTATGTTCAGAGAACTAGTTAGCAGAACCAAAACTAGAAACCTAGACTGGTGATTCCCAAGTGCCAGACCAAATCATAAACTGTAGAACTTGTTAAAATACAGATTCCAGGGTCCTCACTCTAGCCCTACTGAATCGGAATTTCAGGACTGGGACATATGAGTCTGGATTTAACAAGTGCCTCAGGCGATTCTGCTGTTAGGGATCCATCATTTGGAACAGAAAAGAAATACTTGTGCCTAGGTCCTACCCGCTGAAATGCTGATTTATGTGATCTTGGCTGAGGTGATCTTTAATATGCTGCCAAGATTAATTTAAATAGTGTTTCTTAATTCTGGCAGCATATCGGAATCACTAGGGAAGCTTTAATAATTTATCAAATGTTTGGCCCAACCCTAGAGGTTCTGATTTAATTGGTCTGGAACTCAGTTCATTAATATTTTTCAAAAGTTCACCAGGTAATTCTGAGGTTCAGCTAAGGTTGAGAACCATCAACTTAGACCTTGGTGCCTTCCTTACACAGAGGTCATAAAAGAGATATAGAAAATTATTGTAAACTCATGTGTTATAAAGTGTGATGATGATGATATTTATTGAGTGCTTACTATATACCATTTGCTATGCCAAACATTATTTTTTAGGTATCAGGGCCAGGGATTGAACCTCCGACCTCCTATTTGGGAAGCTGGTGCTCAACTACTGAGCTCAGCTCCCCAGAGTTGTTTTTTTCATTTGTTTGCTTTTTTAAAATTTTGTTTTTAGGAGACAACAAAACCGAACCTAGGACCTCCCATGTGGGAAGCAGGCACTCAATCACCTGAGCCAAATCTGTGCCCTCATTTAATCTTCAAAACAACATTTGCCTACTAATATTATTTCCCTTTTTCCTTGATTCTAATATGTCATCAGTTAAAGATCATGAATTAAATAACAATTATTATAAAGCATCTGTTGTTACTTAAGAAAATATGGAGATTTTGTCAGTCCTCCAGAGACAAAGGTTTCCTTTGCCTACAATAAACATAAGTTTTACAGGTTTTTAAGATGAGATACAAATAAACATGTGTGATGCTATCAGTGCAAAGAGCTCACCTGAAGTTACATCAGATAGAAAGATACCTTCTATGTAAACTTTTAAGTTCACCTACTGTTTTGGTTTCCTAGGCTTCTCAAGCAAATACTATGAAATGGGTTGGGTTAATCAAAGGGAATTTATGAGTTAATGGTTTTGAGGCTAAAAGAAAGTCCAAATCGAGGTGTCATTGAGGCAATGCTTTCTTCCCGAAGACTGGCATTCTGGTTGCCTGCAATCCTTGGTCCTTAGCTTGTCACATGGCAAAGCACATGGCAGCATCTGCTGGTCTCTCCTTTCTCTTCTGAGTTCCATTGACGTTCAGGTTCTGGTTGCTCACTCTGTGGTTTTCTCTCTGTCTGAATTTCTTCCTGCTTATAAAGGCCTCCAGTAATAGGACTAGGACCCATCCTGATTGAGGTGGCCACATCTTAACCGAAGTAGCCTCATCATAAGGTACTTCTTACAATGGGTTCACACCCACAGGAATGGATTAAATTTAAGAACATGTTTTTCTGGGGTACATGCTCCAAACCACCCATACCTACGTTCAGACAATGACATACTGGGCCTAGAAAATGACAAATTTATATGGATACAATTCATTTGAGGAATAATAAAATGTAAGGGGAAATGTGTATCTTAGAGTAATGGAAACGTTATTTTCCCTAGTTTCAGATGAGGCTTTAAAAGACAGAAATGGAAGCCAGTGAAAGTTTTCACTTACTCGTGGTCCAATCCAGAAGCTCCTCTATTAACAAACTTCCCATATACAAACGTTCATTGACAAGAACAAAGTAATTCCCCAGAATAAAATCTCATCAGCTCTGCCTGCTGCCAGCAGCTGGAATTAGTAGTCCCCTGGGGCTTACAAACAAGTGGACATAACCACAGCAATGGGCTTTCAGGGATAACCAATTCCTAGAGCAGAATTGGTATGTCCTCTTAATGCAAAATGGGACCTAACTTTAAAATATTTTGAAAATTGTAATAACTGAAAATTCAGAGTCCAATAAGAAATAAATCTATTTATCTTTGAAAAAATTCCCAAAAAGAAAGTCAAGCCAGATAAGGAAGGAAAATAGATTGAGACTATAAGAATAGGGATGTTTTATGCTTTGAGAAGGCTATTGTCAAATAGTCAGCATGACTAACTTTAACTGAAATTGTTTTATTTTCTTTTTATAGTCTTTTTAAAAATATCTTTCTTTTTATATTATTATTTTTTATTATAAGAAAATTAAATGCTTATTGAAAAATTGCAACAAACAATTCAGAAATGAAAAAAGTAAACATCCCTACTAATCCACATGCCCACTCTAAGAAATAATCAGTTTAGTTTATATTTTCTCAAGAACATACATATCTAAAAATGATTTTTCTTTATTAAACTTGGATCACATAAGTGTATTTTGCAATTTGCTTTTTTTCATTTAATATGTTTCTTTATTAACTTGGAATTTCTAGACTATAACCATCACATATATTAAGGTTCTTCTGTAGATATGTAAGTATAAATATTAGTATATTAACATTTTTTGTTGTCCCAGATAAAAATAAAGCAGTTTACAAGACTGGTTTTTGGGGCCAATAAATTTTCCCTTTCACAGCTGTTAAATAGCTTATTACTTCAATACTTTTTCCTGCATAATGATTTTTATGGAAGTTAGTATTGTATGTATTTTAACTCTAACTAGTTATGACAATAAAATAATGGCACTTTTAAAATCCAACCATGTTCCTAGATGAGTATTAATCATCAAAATTTTCTTAGGAAAACCATGTACTCATTTCTCAGGAAATGTACACTTGTAATGAGGATGCCATTGTTTAAAAATGTTTTCATCCCACCCTTAGCAAGATGGTGGAGTAAGAAGCTTCGGGGTCTGTCTCCCCACAGAAGCTTTGGATAACCAGCAAGAACTGGAAGAAACAACTCTCTCAGGATTCCAGAACACAATTAAGGGACTGCAGTAACAGGGCAAGTGCAGAATCAAGAAAAAGACTTCTTAAAAGCTGTAGGACCTTGCAGTGCCCTGGTTGGCCCCTCCCCCACACCTCATGGATGTGGTTCTAAGCCAGCCCATTCTCCCAGCATGTGCATGAGGGCCACTCTGCCCTGGTCCCAGTTCCAGAGAGCAGAGTGGCTCTCAGGCACAGGCTAGGAGCTTGTGTGTCTGGCTTAATCTGTCTGGTGGTGGCCTGAGGGACCCACCATCCCAGAACTTGCCCTGCATGTAGAAGGCAGGTCAGATATCTCTCCTACAGAATGCTGTGGGAGAGAAGTCAAATTGTGCTGCCAGGGGCAAGGGATTGCTTGCTGTAAGACATACAGGCAAGTGTTGGGCCATGAGGAAACTGTTTCCCAGGAAAGAGAGAACATTCGTAACCATGTAAATGGGTGCTTTAGTTTCTTAGGTTGTTCCAGCAAGTATCATGACATGGGTTGGCTTAAACAGTGGGAATTTATTTGCTCACAGTTTTGAGGTGAGGAAAATATACAAATCAAGGCATCATCAAGGCAATGCTTTCCTCCCAAAGACCCTGCCAGCGATCCTGGCTCCTGTCATATGGCAAAGTACATGGCAGCATCTGCTGGTCTCTTTCTTCTCTTCTGGGTTTAGTTGATTTAAGCTTCTTGCTTCTGTGGCTTCCTCTCTCTCTCTCTCTCTCTCTCTCTCTCTCTCTCTCTCTCTCTCTC
>JAKSZT010053816.1:3393081-3426469 GCA_026826555.1 Tolypeutes matacus | reverse complement strand
CTCTCTCTCTCTCTCTCTCTCTCTCTCTCTCTCTCTCTCTCTCTCTCTCTCTCTCTCTCTCTCCCCCTCCCCTTCCCTCTCCCTCCCTCCCTTTCCATGCCATTTTAAAAAGGACTCTAGTAATAGGATTAAGACCCATCCTGAATGAGATGGGTCACACTTTAACTGAAGTAGCTTTATCAAAAAGTCCTACTTACAATGGGTTCACACCCACAGGAATGGATTAAGTTTAGGAACTTGTTTTTCTGGGGTACATACAGCTCCAAACCACCACAATGGGGGAATTCCTAGGGCCACATGGGGGAGCCCCAGACAAGCTTCATGTGCAGAAAGGATCATGGAGGTTCCTACACTTTGGCCTGAAGCTATTCGTATACATTGTAGGATAAACCCTGGAGGAGACATATTGCACAGGTCAATCTTCAAAGACTTGGAAAGGTGCTTTTTTGTTGTTGTTGTTGCTAGTTCCTGACATTCAAGGAAAACTCCTAACACTAGCTACACACAACCATAAGGAACAGATGCCTCAGAGACTAAATTTCAGCAATAATTCATGAAAATATCAGAATGTCTAGGTTTCAAGGAAAGGTTACAGAATATATAAAGAAACAGGAAGCAAAGGCCTAGGCAAAGTAGACTATTAAAGCATTAGAAACCATCAATGAGGAGGATCAGATTTGAGACATACCAGACAAAAGCTTTAAGAAAATGGTCCTAAACATGCTCAAAGAGCTAAAGGAAATCATGGAAAAAGAACTACAGGAAATCAGGAAAATGATAGATGAACACAAAGAGAATATCAATAGAGAGATGGAAATTATGAAAAGGAACCAAACAGAGCTGAAGACCACAGAAACAGAAATTAAAAATTCGCTGGAGCGGAGTTCCAAGATGGCGGCAGCGGCGGCAGTGCCTCCGAGGCCGCGGCACTGTCCAGGTGACTGACGGGCCGGGCTGAGGGCCGGGCAACGGCGGCCGCCATCTCTGCATGTCCGGCGGCCAGGGCTGGGCCCTGCGTTGGAGGCAGCGCCGGGGGATGCTCGTGCTGGCCCCGGCCTCTCCCTCCTCAACTTAGGGCGGCAGCGGGTCCGCGCCCCCGGCTCCCGGGCCATGGCACTGAGGGAGCTCAAAGTGTGTCTGCTGGGAGACACAGGTGTAGGAAAATCGAGTATTGTATGGCGGTTTGTGGAGGACAGTTTTGATCCCAACATCCACCCATTGATAGGGGCATCTTTTATGACCAAGACAGTCCAGTACCAAAATGAGCTACATAAATTCCTAATCTGGGATACAACTGGACAAGAACGTTTCGTGCCTTAGCACCAATGTACTACCATGGTTCGGCTGCAGCCATCATTGTTTATGATATCACAAAAGAAGAGACATTTTCAACATTAAAGAACTGGTTAAAAGAGCTTCGACAGCATGGCCTGCCTAATATTGTAGTTGCCATCGCAGGAAATAAGTGCGATCTTATCAACGTTAAGAGAAGTCATGGAGAGAGATGCCAAGGACTACGCCGACTCCATCCATGCGATTTTTGTAGAGACCAGTGCGAAAAACGCTATAAACATAAATGAACTCTTTATAGAAATTAGTGGAAGAATTCCATCCCTGATGCCAACCTGCCATCTGGCGGTAAGGGCTTCAAACTCCGAAGACAGCCTTCAGAGCCAAAGCGAAGCTGCTGTTAACCAGCCTTGGCCTCTCAGGCCTGGTGATGTAGGTGGTCCCGAAGGCCAACAGGAGGGTTGAGGCCCCTGCTGCCCGTTTTCGCCAGTGTTGGGTCATCTTTGTGCTTAAAAGGATTCACAGAAATTAACCAGATCTGTTCTCTCTTTGAAGATTCTTTAGTCTCTGGACTTCTCTTGGGTAAAGAATCTCTGGTGTATACAAAGGGACTGCATCACTGGTTTTTAACATTGCTGAAAAGGAATGTATAATTGTATGGATGGTAGGATTACATTGTTGAGTAGTTTTGTAATCAAGATTTTATGTAACATTTGTAAAAGAAAAATTAGCACTTTGTGGTTCTTGAAGGGAAAAGAGAAGATTATGATTTCCTTGGCTTCCCATTACCACTGTTAGGGGGAGTTGGACCATTTAAAATGTGGTAGTATATTGAAAGTGGAGGGATGACAATTGTTATTTGAAACTAACATGGATTGATAGGATCAATGGAAAGGATTTCATCCTCTGCTAGCTCTGAAGCACTCACTTTGCACTGAAAATATTAGCCATGGATACATACAGTAAATTAGCAACAAAAACAACAGGTGTATAGCTCACCCTTGGTTTGCATTCTGAACTTGTGTCATGACCATGTCCCCAAACACATTATTGGCGTCTTTTAAAATAAGCTCCCATGATCAAGATGGTGGTGATAGGGAAGCTGTATGGAATAAATTAAATGTCCTCTGTTCTAAACTGACTGGCAGTGGTTTAAAGAAAGGAACAAAGAAAGAAAAGAAGGTCTTGTAGATGCTGTCAATTTTTTATTTAACCCAGATATTTTGGTGGGAAAAACAATTATCTGTTGCTTAGCATATGTAAAGTTGTAGTCTATATTTATGAGACCAGTGCATAAAGTATTTTAAATTATGTAAATACATTAATAAATTCTAAGTTAAAAAAAAAAAAATTCCCTAGAGGGGCTCATCAGCAGATTGGAACTAGCAGAAGAAAGAATTAGTGAACTTGAAGATAACTTAAATATAAGATAATTGAAATCATTCAGTCTGAGGAGCAGATAAAAGAAAGTGAAGAGAAGCAAAGAGAGCCTGAGGAACCTGTGGGACACCATCAAGCACACCAATACATGTATTATGGGGGTTCCAGAAGGAGAGGAAGAAAGACAGGGACAGAGAGAATATTCAAGGAAATAATGGCTGAAAACTTCCCAAATTTAAAGAAAGACGTGAATATACACATCCATGACACTCAACAAACTCCAAACAGCATAAACCCAAATAGACCCATGCTGTAGTGTATTATAAACAGACTGTTGAATGTCAAAGATGGAGAATTCTGAAAGCCACAAGAAAGAAGCAATATGTCACATACAAAGGAGACTCAATAAGATTAAGTACTAATTTCTCATCAGAAACCATGGTAGCAAGAAGACAGTGGAAAGACACATTTAAAATGCTGAAAGCAAAAAAATTGCCAACTAAAGATTCTATATCTGGCAAAACTGTCTTTAAAAATTGATATTATTTATGAATTCCAAAAAAGATATTTGGTTATGTTTGTAAACTGGTCTGTTCCTTTGGATGTGATACCCGTTAACTGTATTAATTTCAAAGGTTTTATCTTTACTTGATTATGTTAAAATTAGGAATTTGATTCGACCACATCATTAGTCCCTGTCCCCTTGGTGGGCTATAAAAATGGATACTCAATCAACAAGACAGAAGTAGATACACAGAAGAACACATAAAAAGACATGACAGAGGAGAGAACTTAGTTTTGATGCTGGAGCCCCAGAGAGAGATGAGCAATTTGCCTGATAGTTTATAGCTGACCTTGTGAAGAGACTAGAGCAACTGAGCTCAGAAAGAAATGAGCCCTGTGAAGAGAGATGAGCCCTATGCCAGCTTACAGCTGAGCTTGGAAGAAGGTGGACCTACAGAGCATTAAGAGGGAAGAGGAAGGCTGAACTCTCATAGACATTGCCCACAATCTTGCTTCAACATGTGCAACAGAGTTTGGTAAGGAAGTAACCTTTAGTTGGACTCTTTAGGGCCTTGTAACTGTAAGCTTTTACCCCAAATAAATACCCTTTATAAAAGCCAACAGATTTCTGGTACTTTGCATCAGAACCCCTTTTGGCTAACTAATACAGAAAGATTAAGACATTCTCTGATAAACAAATGTGGAGGGAGTTCATCACCACTAGATCAGCTCCACAAGAGATGCTAAAGAGAGTTCTACAGGTTGAAAGGAAAGGACAATAGACAATAGATTGAAGCCCTATGAAGAACTAAAGATCTCCTGTGAGGGCAATGACATGAGTAAATATAAATACCAGTACTATTGTATTTTTTATTTTTAACTCTATTTATTACATCCTACAGGTCTAAAAGGCAAATGCATAAAATGTAATGATAAATCAGTAGTTTTGGACTCATAATGTATAAACATGTAATTTGAGACAAGAACTACATAAAGGAGGAGGCATGGAGGAGTATGGTTTGTATATATTATTGAAGATTATTATAGATTTAGGATGTTAAATTTCAGCCCCATGTAACTGCAAGAAAATTGGAGAATATGCAAGCTCACAGAGATAGAAATTAGAGTATAGGTTGCCAGGAGTGGGGTGGGGGAAGAAGGGGAATGGCGAGTAAGTGCAATATTGATATAGACTTTCTATTTAGGGAGATAGGAAAGTTATCGGAATTGAAGGTAATGAGGGTACTGCAATATTGTGAATCTGATTAATCCCATTAAATGGTATGCTTGGGAATGGCTGACATGGAAAAGTTTATATTGTACATATGTTCCCATAACTAAAAAAAAAGAAAGAAAGAGTCTTTAAAGAGACAATTATTATTAAATGTAATACATGATCCTGGATGGGATCTAGCAAGGGATAAGGAAAGACTCAAAAGGCTATTATAGAGACACATGAAAAAATTGAAATATAGCCTCAAAGCTTTATATCAATTTTAAATTGCTTGACCTTGACAAGTACACCACATAAGTGAATATCCTGCTTTTTCTTTCATTCTTTTAATTATAAGTAGAACCTCTGATATAGGGTAAAGAGCATTGAATTTGGAGCCAGATGCTCTGTATTCAAGTCCAATCTCTGCCACCTACTAGCTGTGTAACTCTGCAGATTCCTTTACCTCTCCTAACCTCATTTTTTTCCCTCTGCAATTTGAGGATAACAAAAGGACCTACACCAGGGGCTTTCCTGAAGATTAAATTAAATAAGGCATTGTTTTAGCATCTTGTGAAATGAAACACACTATACAAATCTAAGTTATTTTTGCCCAGCTTGATTAGAATTGAATTGGCCTTAATGACTCTTGGCTATTTCCAAAAATCAGTTGCACCCCTTGAAAGAATGAATGTCCATCACTGAAAAAGTATTCAAAAGAATATAGAAGACTCTCTGATCCCTCAGACCAGTTTGTTGAGTCCCAAATAAGAACCAGGGCTTATAGTCCCTGTATCCTTTCAGAATTTGGGATCCAGAGAAATTAGATCTTGTACTAAAGCCCTCCTCATTCTCCAAGTCCTTAGCATTCTCATTTCTTCCTCTGCTCCCTTACACCCACTCCTTTGGATGGAAGTAGGAAATGTTGGCTAAATGTAGTTTTATGAAAATGAAATTTGAAAGGATATCCTGGCTGGGCCCTGGACACAAGCATCATCATTATCTCTCTCACACTCAGCAGGCTGGGCCAGCCAGTCCTCCTCCTTTTAAATGGCTTTACTGTAGTCCTGCTATTCTCGGCATTTTAGACGGGAGGGACAGGGCCACAAATCCCACAGTGGAGTGCAGAGCATGAGTAGACAGTTCTGACATGGTCTGAGTCCTTGAGTAGAGATAGTCACCCGCACTGCCTGTGGGGCAGCATCCCTGCTCTGCCACCCCATTCCACTCATCACATGAATGAGCCATTCAGCCAGGTCATCTCACTAGAAAACTAGTCTTTTGTAGTCTGCCGGAAAAATTACTGAAGTCTGTCATCTGCAATACTCTTTAGAAATCTAAAAATATTCTTTCTCTTAATTTTACACATTAATGAAAAAATAAAATAAAATACAAGAACAACCACTTAGGTATTTCAACAATGCTTGCAAAATATATAGTCTACTAAGTAGAAGGATGGATAAATATATATTATTTTACATATTATATATCACTTTCCCCCCTTTAGGTTTAAAAGCGTACTTTGTTTATTAGAAAATAAGGAAGGAAAACTACTTAACATTTGGAAGGAAAGGAAAACCTGTCATATGTGGATGTAAAGTTTTCATTTATGGTGAGAGAGAGGGACACGACCTAAGGCTGATTCAGCTTTTGACCAACAGATTTGGTCTGCTATATCTCATGACCCTTCCAGGCTGGGTGAGGCCATGCAATTTTTGCCTTGGGAACCTGCAAAGGACTAAAGAATCCGGCCCTCCCAATCTCCCTCTCTACTGACCAGGACTGGTTGTTGAGGACACAGAGGGTAGTGGAATTATTTTCTACCCAGGAAAAGGGAGGGGGGCTGCCAGCAAAGATTGGAGAACTGCCTGTGAGAAATTTGAATTACAAGGCTCTTAGCCTCCAGGAAGGAACCTGTGCCTCACTGATCCCATCCATGTTGCAGCAAGCATACTCCAACCAGGCATTGAACTGAGAGGGCTGCCAAAGAGTTCCAGCTGCTGGCAGAGCAAGGAAGTGCACTTGAGGAAATTGAAAGTAAGTGAGACTATTTTGGACTTTACAGCCTACCTCCCCAAGGTCCTAGGAAGCAGGTCTGCAACCCATTACTGGATCCAGGGTACAGACTTGAGAAACTAACAGGAACAATCCTAAAGACCAGAACAAGTTGAACCAAGAATCAAAGAACAGCAGTAACACACAACCTACCACCACTAAATCTCTACAAAAGACAGAAAAATTGAGCATCTGAGTAAACTCACCACCATAATCAGATGCCTAGACATTAGCAAAAAATTACAAGCCATACTAAGAAAATGGGAGAAATGGCCCAAGCAAAGGTATATGTCAAAGCTCCAGAAGAGACATAGGATTTAAGACAACTAATCAACCAGATGTACACAATTTCCAAAATCAAAGTAATGAGTTGACAGTGTGGCTAAAGATATAAAGGACATCAAGAAGACACTGAGCCAGGCCTTGCGAATGGGTGAGCCATTAGGCCCTGCGAGCCATGCAGCAAGATGATGACGTAACAGGAGAGTGACACAAGGGAGAGCCAAGACGAGATGCACTGAAAAAGCCAGGAACTAAGGTGGCGCAGGCAGTAGGATGCTGCTCTCCCACATCAGAGATTCCAAGGATTGAATCCCAGAGAATACAGGAGGAGAAGAATGAAAAGAGAGGGCAGGAAATGGACACAGAGAGTTGCCCAGTAAATGGACATAGAAACAGCAAAAACGGGGGGTGGGGAGGGGGGGAGGGGATAAAAGTGGATAAAAGTAAATAAATAAATAAATAAATCCTTAAAAAAATGTATAGGGGAGGAAGATACAGACTATAGGTAGTAGTAATACTTTGACAATGCTCTTTCATGATTTGTTAACAAATGTTTCACAACAATGCAGGGTGTTTGTGTGTGTGGGTGATGTGTGGGAGCCCTGTATGATGTTATGCATGTTTGTTTTGTAAGATCGTGATGTTTACTGAGCACTTATAGTTTATGTATGTTCATATATGAATGATATAATTCAATAATTTTTTTTTTTTTTAAAAGAAGACATTGAGGGAGCACAAAGAAGAATTTGAAAACCTGAATAAAAAAGTAACAGAGCTTATGGGAATGAAAGACCTATTGATAGGTGAGATTAAAAAAAAAAAACACTAGAGGCAAACAACAGCAGACTGGAAATGATAGAAGAAAGAATAAGTGATACAGAAGATTAAACAGCTGAAATTGAAGAGAGAAAAGAATGGAAAAAAGTGAGCAGGGGCTCAGGGAGTTGAATGATAACATGAAATGTAACAACATATATGTCATGGAAGTTCAGGAAGAAGAGAAGGGAAAAGGGAGAGAAAGAGATTTTGAAGAAATAATATCCAAAAATTTCCTAACTCTCATGAAAGAAATGAACTTACATGTCCAATAAGCACAGTGTACACAATCAGAATAAATCTGAATAGACCTACTCTAAGAATGTCAAATGTCAAAGATAAAGAGAAAATTATCTCTCTCTCTCTCTTTGTTTCTTTTGTAGGTGCCCGGCCCTGGGATTGAGCCTGGGACCTCATATGTGGTATGCCAGCACTTAACCACTTGAGCTACACTGGCTCCCAAGAGAAGACTCTGAGATCAGCAAGGGAGAAACAAGTCATCACATACAAGGGATGCCCAGTAAGACTCGGTGCAGATTTCTCATCAGAAATCATGGAGGCAAGAAGACAGTGGTATGATACAATTAGGATTCTGAAAGAGAAAAATTGCCAGCCAAGAATTCTTTATCTAGCAAACTTGTCCTTCAAATATGAAGGTGAGTTTAAAATATTCACAAACAAACAGAAACTTAGAGAGTTTGTAAAAAAGAATCCACCTTTGCAGAAAATATTAAAGGGAGCCTTATAGCCCAAAAGAAAGACAGGCTTGGAGGAGCGTGTATAAGTCAAAAATAGGAGAAAGAATAACCAAAAAAGTAAAAAGACAAACAAAAATTAGATATGACATATAAAACCAAAGAACAAAGTGGTGGAAATAAATAATGCATTTACAATATATTTGAATGTGAATGGATTAAATTCCCAAATCAAAAGATATAGGCTGACAGAATGGATTAAAAAAAAAAAAAAAAAAAAAAAAAGAACATGAGCCATCCATATGCTGCCTACAAGAGACTCACCTTAGACTCAGGGATAAATCAGGCTGACAGTGAAAGGTTGGAAAAAGATATTGCATGCAAACAGTAACAAAAAATGAGCAGGGGTAGCTATACTAATATTGGACAAAACAGTTTTTAAATGCAAAAAATTGTAAGAGATACAGAAGGAACAATCAACAAGAAGAAATAACAGACATAAAAATCTATGCACCTAACCTGGGTGTTCCAAAATACATGAAGCAAACTCTGTCAAAACTGAAAGGAGAAATAGATATTTCTACAATAATAGTTGGAGACTTCAACACACTACTCACATAATAAGATAGAACAACTAGAGAGAAGATCAACAAGGAAACAGGGAACTTGAACAATAAGATAAATGAGCCAGACCTAACAGACATATTCAGAACGTTGCACCCAAACTCAGAAGGTTATACATTCTTCTCAAGTGCCTATGGATCCTTCTCCAGGATAGAACACATATTAGGTCACAAGTCAGGTCACAATAAATAGAAAAAGACTTAAATTATACAAAGCACCTTCTCAGATCATAATGGAATGAAACTGGAAATCAATAATAGTCAGGAAAGAGGTAAATTTGCAAATGTGTGGAAGTTGAACACACACTCTTAAATAATCAGTGGATCAAAGAAGAAATTGTAAGTGAAATATATTGAGATGAGTGACAATGAGAACACAACTTATCAAAACTTTGGGATACAGGGAAGGCAGTGCTGAGAGGGAAATTTATAGCCCTAAATGCCTGTATTAAAAAAGAAGAAAGAGCTAAACTCAAAGATTTAACTGAACAACTAGAGAAACTAGAAAAAGAACAGCAAACCAATCCCAAAGCAAGCAGAAGGAAAGAAATAATAAAGATTAGAGCAGAAATAAATGAAATTGAGAACAAAACATAAAGCAATAGAGAAAATCAACAAAACAAAAGCTGGTTCTTTGAGAAGATCAATAAAATTGACACTCTTAGCTAGACTAACAAAGAAAAAAAGAGTGAAGATGCAAATAAATACATTCAGAAATGAAAGGGGGGAAGTTATAAATGACCCCACAGAAATAAAAAGAATCATAACAGGGTATTATGAGAAACTGTATGCCAACAAACTAGACAACCTAGATGAAATGGACAGATTTCTAGAAACGCACAACCAACCTACACTGATGCTACAAGAAATACAAGAACTTAACAAACCAATCACATTTAAGGAGGTTGAATCCATCATCAAAAATCTCCCAACAAAGAAAAGTCCAGGACCAGAAGGCTTCACAGGTGAATTCTATCAAGCATTTTGAAAAGAATTAACACCAATCCTCTTTAAACTCTTCCAAAAAATTGAAGAGGAGGGAAAATTACCCAACACATTTTATGAAGCCAACATCTCCCTAATATCAAAGCCAGATAAAGATACTACAAAAAAAGAAAATTACAGGACAATGATTAGGGAAATGCAAATCAAAACTACAATGAGATATCATTTCACACCTATTAGAATAGCCACTATTAAAAAGATAGAGAATTACAAAAGTGTTGGAGAGGATTCAGAGAGATAGGAACACTTATTCACTGTTGGTGGGAATGTAAAATGGTACAGCCTCTGTGGAACACTGTTTGACAGTTCTTGAAGAAGTTGAATATAGATTTGCCACATGACCTGGCAATACCATTACTGGGTATATACTCAAGAAGAACTGAGAACAGTGACACAAAAAGACATCTACACACTGATGTTCATAGTGACATTATTCACAATTGCTAAAAAGTTTGAAACAACCCAGGTGTCTTTTAAATAATGAATGGATAAACAAACTGTGGTGTATTCACAAGATGGAATATTATGCAGCAGTAAGAAGAAATGAAATCATAAAGCATATGACAACATGGATGAATCTGGAGGACATTATGTTGAGTAAAGCAAGCCAGACACAAAAAGATATATTCTGTATGACTGTGCTACTATGAACTAAATATATTGTGTAATCTCATGGAGTTACTAACTTGAATATGGGTCACCAGAAAATAAAATTAGGTTAGAGAATGGAAAGCTGAGGGTTAACTTGTGCAGAATTGGTAAAAAGGATATGTATTAATCTTTGGAAATGAATAGAAAAGGTGAAAGCCCAACATAGTGTTTGTAACTAGCACTACTATTATGTGAGTATGAAATTGGTTTAAAGGGAAAGTCTAAGGTCATGTATACTTAAAAGGAAAGCTGAAAAATATAACATGGAACTGTATAGCATAGTAAAACCACATGTGAAATATGAAAATATTTAAAATTGTATATATAAGACTTTATTTCTTTGAAGTTGAACAAATGTATGTTAATACTACAAGATGTTAATATCAGACAAAAAAAACCCATTATGTTAGGTAAGAGAAACCAGACACAAAGTACTATGTAGTGTATGATTCCATTTATATAAAATGTAAATATAAATGAACTTATAAAGATGAAATTAGATGTAGGGCTGATGAAGGACTACTAAGGGGTGTAGAGTTTTTCTTTTTGGAGTAATGAAATTGTTTTAAAAAATTTTGTGGTGATGAATGCACAACATTGTGATTATACTAAAAGCCATTGATTATACATTTTGGATAGATTGTATGGTATGTGAATATATCTCAATAAAACTGCTAAATAAATAAATGTACAAGAATAGCCAGAAATAGCAGCTATGTACAGCAGGGAAAGCATAGAGAGATTGAGAGTTGAAGAATTTTCTTGTTTGTTTGTTTTTTGTTTACTATTATTATTGACATCATGAAAATGCTCTAATAATGATCGAAGTCATGAATGCACAACTATGTGATTATATCAAATACTATTGATTGTACAGTTTGGATGAATTATATACTTTATTAATATGTATCAATAAAATTGATTTGTTTAAAAAGTAAATTAAAGATGAAAAAATACATTAGAGGCATATAGCAGCAGATTTGAATGGGTGGGTGACAGAATTAATGAATTGGAGAACCAAGCATCTGAACTTGAAAAGACAGGAGAATGGAAAGAGAAAAGAATGGAAAATATGGAACAGGGTCTCAGGGAACTGAATGGCAATGTGAAGCACACAAACATACATGTTATCAGTATCCCAGAAGGAGAAGTATGGAAAAGGGGCAGAAAGAATATTTGAGAAAACAATGACTGAAAACTTTCCAACCCTTATGAAAGACATAAATGTCAATATCCAAGAAGGACAACACACTCCAAACAGAATAAATCCAAATAGACCTACTCCAAGACACCTACTATTCAGAATGACAAATACCAGCGATAAAGAGAAGATTCTGAAAACAGCCAGAGAAAAGCCATGCATCACATACAAGGGAAACTCAATAAGACTAAGTGCTGATCTCTTGTCAGAAACCATGGAGGTGAGAAGGTAGTGGTATGATGTATTTAAGGTACTGAAAAAGAAAAACTGCCAGCCAAGAATTCTTTATCCAGCAAAACTGTCCTTCAAAAATGAAGGTGAGGGATGGATGTGGCTCAGGTGGTTGGGTGTCCGTCTCCCATATGGAGGGACCTGGGTTCAATCCCCGGGACCTCCCGGTAAAAATAAAAAAATAAAAAGAAAAGAAAAATATAGAAGGCTAGTGGGCCACTAGGCCCTGTGCATGGGTGCACCTCCAGGCCTCGCGAGCCACGCAGCAAGATGATGATGTAACAGGAGAGTAACACAAGGGAGAGCCAAGACCAGACGCACCAAAAAACCAGGAACAAAAATCCTCAATAAATTCTTGCAAACTTAATCTAAAATAGTCATGTGGTAGGACGCCTCTCTCCACATCGGAGGTTCCGAGGATTGAATCCCAGTGAAGACAAGAGGAGAAGGATGAGAAGAGAGGGCAGGAAACAGACACAGAGTCGCCCAGTGAATGGACACAGAAACAGCAAAGGAGTGTGGGGAAGTGATAGGTAAAAACGGATAAAAGTAAATAAATAAATCGTTTTTTAAAATAAAAAACGTGAGTTTAAAGTCTCCACAGACCAACAAAATTGAGAAAGTATGTTACCAAAAAGATTGGATTTATAAGAGATACCAAAGGGAGTGCTGAAGCTTGAAAGGAAAAGACAAGGGTGAGAGACTGGGAGAAGAGTGTAGAAATGAAGATTATTAGTAAGGGTATCTTAAAGGGTAAAAAGACAGACAATAGACAGCAGAAAGCCAAAGGATAAAACGGACGAAGTAAGTAACTCCTTTACAGTAATAACATTGAACATTAATAGATTGAACTTCCCAATCAAAAGATGTAGACTGACAGAATGGATTAAAGAAAAAAAAAAAAAAAAAAAAAAGAAGCCATCTATATGCTGTCTACAAAAGACTCACCTCAGACGTAAGGGTCCAGTCAGGTTGAAAGTGAAAGGTTGGAAAAAGATATTCCACACAAAAAGTAACCAAAAAAGATCTGGAGAAGCAATACTAATATTGGACAAAATAGATTTTAAATGCAAAACTATTATAAGAGATGAAGAAGGTCATTAAATATTAATAAAAGGGGCAAGTCATCAAGAAGAAATAAGTATAATAAATATTTATGCACCTAACCTGGGTGCTCCAAGATGCATGAGGCACACACTGGCAAAACTGAAGGGATAAATAGATATCTCTACAATAATAGTTGGAGACATCAATACACCACTCTCAGCACTGGATAGAACATCTGGACAGAGGATAAGTAAGGAAACAGAGAGCTGTGATAATATAATAAATGAATTAGACTTAACAGACATTTATAGAGTATTACACCCCAAAACAGCAGGATATACATTCTTTCCAAGTGCTCATGGATTCTTCTCCAGGATAGACCATATGTTGTGTCACAAGACAGGTCTCAATAAATTTTAAAAGATTGAATTTATATGAAGCACTTTCTCTGAACATAATAGAATGAAGCTGGAAATCAATAACAGTTGGAAAAAGGGAAAATTCACAAATATATGGAGATTAAACAACACACCTTTAAATAATAGTGGGTCAAAGAAGAAATTGCAAGAGAAATCAGTAAATGACTCGAGATGAATGAAAATGAGAAGACAACTTATCAAAACCTATGGGATACAGCAAAGGCAGTGCTGAGAGGGAAATTTATAGTCCTCAGTGTTTACATGAAAAAAGAAGAGGGAGTAGAGATGGCTCAAGCCATTGGGCATTCCCTCTCACATGGGAGGTCCCGGTTTTGGTTCCCCGTGCCTCCTAAAAAGAAGATGAGCACACAATGAAGAGACACAGAGAGCAGACAGCAAGTGCAAACAATGAAGGAGGGGAGAAATAAATACATAAATAAAATAAATCTTAAAAAAATAAAAAAATAAAAAAGAGCTAAAATTGAAGACCTAACTGCATGCCTAGAGGAACTAGAAAAGTAACAGCAAACTAATTCCAAACCCAAGCCAAGGGAAAGAAATAATAAAGATCAGAGCAGAAATAAATGGAATTGGAGAACAAAAAAACAATAGAGAGAATCAACAAAACCAAAAATTGGTTCTTTGAGAAGATCAACAAAATTGACAAACCATAAGCTAGACTAACAAAGAAACAAAGAGAGAAAAGGCAAATAAAATCAGAAATGAGAGAGGGGACATTACCACTAACCTCACAGAAATAAGAGAGATCATAAGAGGATACTAGGAATAACTGTATGCCAAAAACTGTACAACATATACAAAATGGACAAATTCCTAGAAACTTATGAACAACCTACATTGACCCTAGAAGAAATAGAAGACCTCAACAAATGAGTCACAAGAGACTGGAATAGTCATAAAAAACTTTCCAAAATTGGAAAGCTTAGGACCAAATGTCTTCATAGTTGAAGTCTACCAATCATTCAAAGATGATTTAATACCAATCTTGCTCAAGCTCTTCCAAAAAACTGAACAGGAAGGAATGCTATCAAACTCGTTCTATGAAGCCAACATCACCCTAATACCAAAGGCAGGTAAAGATACTATGAAAAAGGAAAATTATAGACCAATTTTATTAATGAATATAAACACAAAAATCCTCAATAAATTCTTGCAAACTGAATCTAAAAGCACATTAAAAAGCACATTATACATCATGATCAAGTGGGTTTTATCCCAGGTGTGTAAGGGTGGTTCAACACAAGGAAATCAATTAGTGTAATAAATGACATTAATAAAATGAAAAAGAAAAATCACATGATCCTCTTTGTTGATGCAGAAAAGGCATTTGACAAAATACAGCATTCTTTCTTGATAAAAACACTCCAAAAGATAGGAAAAGAAGGAAACTTTCCCAACGTGGTAAAGTGCATAGATGAAAATCCACAGCTAAAATTGTACTCAATGGTGAAAGACTGAAAGCTTTCCCATTGAGATCAGGAACAAGACAAAGATGGCCATTGTCACTGTTATTCAATACTGTGCTAGAGGTTCTAGCTAGAGTAATTATGCAAGAAGAAGAAATAAAAGGCACCCAAATAGGAAAGGAAGTAGTAAAACTGTTGCTATTTGCTGATGATATGATCCTATATCTAGAAAATCCTGAAAAATCCACAACAAAGCTACTAGAATTAATAGACGAGTACAGCAAAGTGGTGGGATACAAGATTAATACGTAAAAACACCACTGATGAGCAATTTGAGGAGGAAGTCAGAAGAAAAATTCCATTTATAATAGTGACTGAAAGAATCAAATATTTAGGAATAAACTTAACCGAGGACATAAATAACCTGTATTCAGAAAGTTAAAAAATATTGCTAAAAGAAACCAAAGTAGACCTAAATAAATTGAATGGCATTTCATGTTCATGGATTGGAAGACTAAATATAGTTAAGATGTTAATCCTACCCAAACTGATTTAAAGATTCAATGCAATCCCAATATAAATCCTAAGAGCCTTTTTTGCAGAAATGGAAAAATGAATTATCAAATTTATATGGAAGGATAAGGGGCCCCGAATGGCCAAAAATGTCTTTAAAAAGAACGAAGTTGAAAGACTCTCATTTCCTGACTTTAAAGCATATTATTTAGCTATAGTGGTAAAAATAGCATGGACTGGCATAATGATAGATATATTGACCAATGGAAATGAATCGAGAACTCAGAAATAGACCCTCACATCTACGGTCAAGTGATTTTTGACAAGGCTGTCAAGCCCACCAAGCTGGGCCAGAACATTCTATTCAATAGATGGTGCTAGGAGAATTGTATATCCATGTACAAAAGAAAGAAAGAGGACCCCATCTCACACCTCATACAAAAATTAACTTGAAATGGATCAATGACTTAAATATTAAACTTACAGCCATAAGACTCCTAGGAGAAAAGGTAGGAAAACATCTTCAGGATCTTGTGGTAGTTTCTTAAACCTTACACCCAAGCACGAGCAACGAAAGAAAAAATAGGGAAGCGGCTGTGGCTCAATCAGTAGGGCTCCCGTTTACCATATGGGAGGCCCCGGGTTCGGTTCCCAGGGCCTCCTGGTGAAGGCAAGCCCGCCCGCACAGCGTGGTTGGCTGACCCAGCGAGCACAAGCAGCAAGGGGGGGATAAATGAATAAATAAATAAATAAATCTTTAAAAGAAAAAATAGATAAGTGTACACTTCTTGGTAACTTTTTATTTTTATGAAAACTTTATTTTTATAATTACCAACTTACAGAAAAATTGCAGGGCTAATACAAGGAATTGCTGTATTCTTTTTATCCAATTTTGGATGTATATATTTGTTGAAATTCATTGAACACTTTAAGTCTGTGTGTTTTACTGTATGTAAATTTTACTTTAATAAAGGGAATGAGGGTTATTTTTATTGAAAAACTTTTTCAGAATTTGTTAAATCTCCAAAAGAATGACATATACTTCATGTGTTACTTCCCAGACTTTTTTTTGGATGGGAAGCCTAGTTTTCATGAAAGCCTGCTGCACCGATGTTCTGAGGAATACTCATTGGGACCTGAGGCTCTCTAGGTTAACAGTTCTCAGCCCAGACTCATTGTAATCACTTGGGGAGTTTTTAAAACTTCCAAAGCCCCAGCTGTACACCACACTGATTAAACTAGAAGCTCTAGTAGTGGAACCAGGCATTTTAAACAGTTCCCAGGTGATTCCAAGATGGGGCCATGGTTAAGAGACACTGTTCTTTGGAAATATCACCTCTCTTTTAAGCATCTACCCTCGCTCAATTGGAAGATAGATCAAATTTAGTAAACATCACAATCATGTCCACAGACCTGTGCCCTCACTTGGCAAGTGTCTGCACTGGGACCAGAGGTCTACGTTACCTGCTAGTGCCCACCTGGATGGTTCCCTATGATTCGAGTTCTTCCCCTTAGACCCTCCAGGTGGCTGGCACATCGTATCAGGGGCTGACTTCTCAGGGTCAGGTGCCCACCTGTACCTATGGCATTTGCCTATTTTCTTCCAGCCAGCTCTATATTATTAAATGATCTGACTGGTTGCCCAGGCTCTGCCGTGAGACCAGCACTAGTGAGATAGAGGCTTCAGTCCTAGGGCCATTCAGAGTCCATGTCTCAAACTTTCCCAAACCATCCCAATTCCCACTGTTTCCAGATCTGTTTCTGATCTCCTCAGCTCCTGTCTCTTGCCTCACTCTTGACCACAATCTCAAACTGACCTCTTGGATTTGGCAACTGATATTGCTCCTTTGGCTCTAGTCCTTGGCTCCAGCCATGACTGCACCCTCACATCTGTCACCCTAGTCTCCTCTACCCTCCCTGACAATAACCCTGCACCTTCTGAGCCAAATCAGGACCCCTCTCTGGTGCCATCTGGGTGGTCCTCAGCTCAAGAAGGGGAATGGGGCAGTTTCTGCCTGCCTCAGTTAGCCTCCATGGTCTCACCTAAATTTGAAGTTTGGGCCTGACCACTCTGACTCAGCTGGTGGTATCCTCTGACCTGGCCTGGCCAGTCTTATTCTGTTGGACATCACAAAGAATTGGAATCAAGTGGGAGAGGATGTCTGGATGCACATTAGGCTGAAGCTATTGTATCAGGTTTCTGTGTGCTTCTGAGGAGCTGGTGTCTGCCCCACATTCCATTCCACTGACCATGTGGTGCATTCTCGGTGCAGGCAGTTGGATGAAGTGTGTATCAAAAAATACAGCTGCTCAACCCCAGAACTCCAAGTACCCTCCTCTCCTGTCATCTGCCTCCCCTGGCTCAGGCCTGCCCTTCCTGCCCTGGGCCATAGCTTTGATCCAGGGTTTATCTTCACGTCTAATCGTGGTTTGTAGCTGTCCCTAGCCCCAATCTCATGTCACAGATCCTTTCAAGAGGATGGAGAAGCCAAATTCCTGACAACAGGTTCACGGACATCTGTTGTTTTTGCCTACCCAGAATTCATTCCCTTCTTCTAGTAGCAACACCCAACTTCTGCTTGGGGGAACCTGTGTTCACCTCCAATCAAAAAGAACATAGATCCTTCATGAGTGAAAAGTGCTTCTCTCTTGGCCAGGGGGTGGGCAGAAGTACCAAGCTAAATCATTCAGACGTGCTTTCTCTGAAACAGAGTAGAGTATTTCTCTGAAATGGAGTAGAGCAGCAAAAGTTTTAAATGGCTAAAAAAAGAGTCAAACTTATCTTGAAGATAATGCTCATTTGCTTCTGCCACCTATAGCCTCTGAACGCTCTAGTTTCTGCCCTTTTTTTTTTTTTAAGATTTATTTTATTTATCTCTCCCCAACCCCTCGTTATTTGCACATGCAGTGTCTGTCTTCTTTGTTTCTTTAGGAGGCACTGGGAACTGAACCTGGAACCTCCAATGTGGGAGGGAGGTGCCTAATCGTTTAGGCCACCTCCGTTCCTTGCTTTGTTGTGTCTTTTGTTATGTTTTTCCTCTTGTGTCTCTTGTTGTGTCATCTTGTCGCGTCAGCTTGCGGAGCCTGCTTGCCATCCTGCTCGTTCTCTTTAGGAGGCACTGGGAACCTCTGCTCGTTGCTTTGTTGTGTCTCTCATTATTATTCTCTTCTTGTGTCTCTTGTTGTCTCATCTGTTGTGTCAGCTTGCCATGCCTGCCCGTCGCACCAGCTTGCTGTCTTCTTTAGGAGGCACCAGGAACGAACCACGGACCCCCTGTGTGGCTGGCGGGAGTTCAGTCACTTGAGCCGCATCTACTTTCCTTCCTGTTCTTTCCTGCACTTCATTCTTTCCTTCTGCAGAATTTTCCTCAAGACTGAGTGCTTCTCCCCCACCCCCACGCTGGTGATAGCAAGAGCTATTCTATTCTATTGTTGGTGATCAATTGATACTTTACAGAAAACTTTTTTCCTTTTCTTAAGATTTTACAAAAGTATTTTGTAAGGGTGATTTATATCACAGGATTGTATTAAGGTCTTTAGAGCAGATTTAGACCACATATCTTTCCATTCAACTTTCACATTTTGCAGAGGAGTAAACCAAGATATTAAGAATTTAGGTAATTTGAAACACCCCTTGTCATCTACATACTGATTTTATATTAGGGAAATTGACCTATTAATCACTTCTGGATGGATGGGGAGGGTGTGTGTGTGTGTTTTTTAACATCTGGAGCCCCCCCCATACAAAATGTATACTGTCCAATAACTCATTCACCTAAATTGCTTTTAAAAACTACATCTCAAAGCTTCAAATTGCATGTGGGTTTTCAAAAAGAGATGCTTTATGATTTATATTTGGCAGTAGAAAATAAAGGAATTGGGTCATTGGAAACGTAAACCTCTCTAGTCAGAGGAGGAAAAATATCTTCTCTTTTGATTTTGAAAGAAACCATTGGAATTATCAGCATCTATTATCCCAATAAATATTGTACACTTCATATGCAAGCAAGCATTCTAGATCCACCATGAATGTAAAATATGCAATTGGAGTAGTTTTACAGGATGAAAAGAGTGTCAAGTCTTTGGGGTCCAATAGACTTTCTCTATTAATTTGTAATCCTAGGCAAAGTAATGAGTTGACATCTCAGAACATCCATTTCTTCATTTGTAAAACAGCGATACCTCTCTCAAAGATCTAGTGCAAGTTAGACGAGAAACCATTAAACTTCTCCTACTTAGCGACAGATACATAGTAGACAAACGTTTTTTTGATGAGGCATTTATGTATTACTTCCCATGAACACTTTGCTCTTCCAAAATGCCTTCTTAAAATTATGTAGTACAAAGATTATGTAAAACCATCTTGGGACTTAATCATAGAAAACACTCCTGCCAAAGTACATTTTGGGGTATTTGGTCCAGGAACATAGCCAATGATTTTGGAAGCATATCTCTCCAGCAAAAACAAGGCCTTTGTTCAAACCTCTCATTTCTTTTGCTTCTTATCTGCTTTGGATTGCTCTAACTTCTGCAGATGGTCAAGTTCAACCTGTAAGAGACTGGAGTCTAAACTCTAACCCTGCTAACTTACTGAGCTGGAAACTAAGATACAAACATACCTTGGAGATATTGTGGGTTCGGTTCCAAACCACTGCAATAAAGACTACAGCAATAAGGTAAGTCATGAATTTTTTGTTTCCAGGTGCATATAAAAAACCATGTTTATATTATACTGTAGTCTATTAAGTGTGCAATACCATTATGTCTTAAAACAAAAAACAAAACAAAACAAAAAACACAAGCAATGTACATCCCTGAAATAAAATCTTACGCAGAGACAGAAGTGAGCACATGGTGCTGGAAAAATGGCTCTGGTAGACTTACTCGATACAAGGTTGCCATAAACCTCCAATTTGTGAAAATGCAATATCTGTGAAGGGCAATAAAGTGAAGCACACTAAAACCAGGTATACTTGTATAAGGGAGGCAAAATATGTGACTTGCCTAGAGTTATACAATGTTAATGGAGGTAGAAAAAAATCTTTTAAGCTCTTATTCCCTGTTTTAGTTTCCTGGCTGCCAAAGCAAATATCATGCAATGGGTTATCTTAAACAATGGGAAATTATTAGCTTACAATACAAGCTTACAGTTTTGAGGGCATGAAAGTGTCCAAATCAAGGCATCATCAAAACAATGCTTTCTTCTTGAAGACTGACTGCTGGCGATCCAGGACTCCTTTGTTATATGGCAAGGCACGTGGCGGTGTCTGCTGGTCTTTCCCTTCTCTTCTGGTTTTGTTGCTTTCTGCTTCTTGCTTCCATGGCTTTCTCTCTTTGTCTGAATTACATTCTCTTATAAAGGACTTCAGCAAGAGGATTAAGACCCACCCTGGGCCATGCCTTAACTGAAGTAAACTCATCAAAAGGTCCAACTTTTGATAATTGTTTTATTCCCCCAGGAGTGGGTTAACTTTAAGAACATGATTTTCTGGGGTATATACAGTGTCAAACCAGCAAAAAGTCCAAAATCAAAGTGCCATCAAGGCAATGATTTCTCCTGGAAGACTGTGACATTCTGGAGCCGGCTGCTGGCAATCCATGGTCCTTGGCTTTTCTGTCACATGGCAATGCTCACAACAGGCTCTCCTGACTTCTCTTCAGGAGTCTCTTGATTTCTGATTCTGGCTGCTTTCTCTGTGGTTTTCTCTTTCTCTGTGAGCTTCCCAATAATACCTTCAGTAATGGGATTAGGACCCATCCCTACTAAGTTTGGCCACACCTTAACTGAAGTAACTTCATCAAAAGGTCCTATTTACAGTGGGTTCACATCCACAGGAATGGATTAAGTTTAAGAACATGTTTGTCTGAGGTACATACTCCAAACCACTATCTACCTCTCCCCCAACAGGTGAGGAATTACACTAAATCAAGAAATAAACTCCCTGGACACAGAAATGATAGAGAGGCTTGTTTCATTTTAGGCAAATATTCAGTCTATGAAGACTATGAAAAGCACAAGAAGAGGTAGGAACTGCTGCTAACAAGAGCTCAGAATGTAGATGAATTATGTTAAGTTCTATGTAATAAAATCCTTGTCAATGAGTCTGACAGATTTTTTTCCCATCCCACCCCAATTATCCCTTCTCCATTTCTGATAATAGTTGCTTTTTGCATCTGAGTGAAACGGGAAGACATTAAAATAAGAAATAAGAATGAACTTATATTATTGTGTGCACATATATTTATTTTAGTCTTTTTCAGTTTTTGTTGGTCTTAAAACCTTAAAGCAATTAGCAGATAGTCTTCATTTTTTAAGCCTAGCACCTCAAGATTATATACGTTGGAGGAAAAAACAAAAACAAAAGGAACTTTAAATCAGTAAGGATGTAATTATTATCCAAATAAACTGTAAATGTTGATATACCAAGTAAGTCAGCCAAATGGTTGTCAAATGATTGAATGAAAGATGAATATTTGTATGGTCAAATCAACTTGCTTATCAATTTTTATGTTAGAATTGTGGAGTATGGAACAGAATACTGGTTTAGTTCTGACATTTTATGGGGAAGGAAATTGAAGACAAAGGAAAACCACTGACTAAGGCAGAGAGTGGTAGCAGCTCTTGGAATTTCCTCCTTACTTCCCTGAAAATTACTATTCCAAACCTCTATGAACTTCCTTTTAATATACAGTTTACAGACTTAATAGGTTTTTTCCCCTCAATTTGCCCTTAAAATTTTATCACTCTTTCATTCATATAACATGTATTTATTGAATGGCTACTATGTGCCCGACACTTTTCTAAGCAGTGAACAAAACAGTCCAAGACTCCGCCTTCAGGAAACTTATCTTCTAATGGGAGAGAAGCAGGCAAAGACAAATAAAAAAGTAAATATACAACATATTAGATGGTATTAAGTGATCAAAGAAATCAGGATCAAAATGACAGGGAGTGCTGAGGCAGGGGTGGACTGCTGCTTTTTTTTTTCCTTCCTTGCATATTATTTATTTATTAAGCAGTTTTATTTAGATATAATCACATACCATATGATCTGTCCAAAGTATATAACCAGTGGCTTTTAATATAATCACAATGTTGTGCATTCATCACCACAAAACATTTTAGAACAATTTCATTACTACAAAAAGAAAAACTCCACACCCCTTAGCAGTCCTTCCCCAGCCCTAAATAACCACTAATCTAATTTCTTCTTTATAAATTGATTTATGTTTACATTTGAAATAAATGGAATCATATAACATGTAGTACTTCGTGTCTGGCTTCTTTCACTTAGCATAA
This sequence comes from Tolypeutes matacus, assembly GCA_026826555.1. Taxonomy (NCBI): domain Eukaryota; kingdom Metazoa; phylum Chordata; class Mammalia; order Cingulata; family Chlamyphoridae; genus Tolypeutes; species Tolypeutes matacus. The sequence continues at coordinate 3,403,817 of JAKSZT010053816.1, read as the reverse complement.
TGAGTTTTTTTTGCCTGATATTAAGATCTTGTAGTATTAACATACATTTGTTCAGCTTCAAAGAAAAAGTCTTATATATGCAATATTACCCCTATTCATATGAGCTTTTATTATGCTATACAGTTCCATGTTACATTTTTTAGATTTCCTTTTAGTAATATACTTGACCTTAGACTTTCCCTTTAAACCACTTTCATACCCATATAAGTACTGCTTGTTACAAACATTATGTTAGGCTTTCACCCTTTCCAAAGATTAACACACATCCTTTTTACCAATTCTGCACAAGTTAACCCTCAGCTTTCCTTTATCGAACCTCATTCTATTTCCTGGTCACCCATAATATGGTTATTATTAACTATGAGAGTTATTAATTCCATGAGATTACACGATATTTTTAATTCACAATAGCACAATCATCCCATATTTGTCCTTTTGTGTCTAGCTTGCTTCACTCAACATAATGTCCTCCAGGTTCATCCATGTTGTCATATGCTTTATGATTTCATTTCTTCTTACAGCTGCTGCTCTTCTAAAGCATTTAAAAGTGACATTTGAGCAGAGACTTCAAGGCACTGAGGGAGTGATACTGTGGGTATCTGGGGAAAGGACTGAAATGTGAAAGACTGACATGTTGGAAGAACAGCAAGAGGGTCATGTGGCTGAGAGTGAATGAGGGGGGAGGTGGTAGAAGAAAGGTACAGAGGTAAAGTTGGTGAGGGGCGGGGCGTGGTGGCAGGGCTTGCAGGCTAGTGAAGGACGGCGACTTTTCTCTGAGTGAGATGGAGGATTTTGAGCAGGCATGACATGATTTTTAAACCAAGCTGTCTGCTGCCCTTATATAGTTCAGAAAATGAACTGGTTTCATAACAGTATTCAAAGGAGCTTCTGGGCTTAAAGATGAGAATGTAAGCAGAAATGAGCTAAGGGTTCCCCATGTCTCCATCCCCAGGATGGAGGCCTGCTGAGAACATTGCCCAGTGTTCCTGACAGAACTTGGGGTCCAGGGACAACTTGGCATTCAGAGACTAGATCTGACACAATATCATCTGGCTTTAGCAAGATTAGTAAAACCTTTTTTTATGAGAGGATCGTGCCATCATATAAACCAGTAATTGTATCTGACAGTAAGAATACCAAGCTATAAAGGGATTATCTGATATCACCGGAAAGTTCCAAAGCCAGTGATAAAGATGCACATAGCAGCTGACTTCTGGGTCCCTGCCCAAGCCAAATGACTGGAAAATAAGTTACTGAGTTCATGGACTTTATTCATTTGTCTATCATTTACTGCTGCTCTTTCTGAATGCACTTTTTACCAAGAGATGCTGCAGAATTGATGATGGTGAGGAAGTAGTATGAGGAGGAATTGATGATGTTTATTTAGGGTTAATGGATGACATAAAATTGCCTTATTGTTTTGCACAACTGATTATTTTTATTTTGTCTTCTACATTTTGACTGAAATAATTTTAAAAAATGTCTGAAAGCACCTTTTTTCTCTAAGATTTACTCTGCTAATTTAATTCACTATTGACACCTTGCATTTGCTTAAAGAAAATAAATAACAGGGCTGCATACAGAATGATTTGATAAAATGGCTAATGATCTGGCTACTAGAGAATTCTGTTGTAGGAGGTGAGAAATGCCCTTTAAGTCCAATTATCCTCAGCTTCTCTGATGGCATTCCACAGGAAATGCTTGTTGAATGGATGACTTTATAACATGCTAGACAATGTACTTTGATGCCTAAAAATGAGCTATCTAAAATATAACCAACAAATTTGTGCACACTAGAAACAGATCTAGTTAATTAGATGAAGAACATACTGTAGGGAAACAAAAGAGGATTGTGGGAAGAGGTGGAATAGGAAGTTCCAGGAATCAGTCCCTCCACCAGAACAATTATTAAATAGGCAGAAACTGTCTGAATCTGAAACCAATTTGACACTCTGGAGTCTAGTAGAACACTTTGCAGCATCCAGGGAAGAGCTGGAGGAAGAGGATGGTAAGGTGCAGTAAAAACCGGTAAATGTCACCCTCTGAGCAGTGGCTACTGTTGCCCAGCCCCCAGCCTTGTGGCAGGCAGCAGTGGGGTCCTCAGTCCCACTCCTGGTGCAGCTTGCTGGTGCCTGGGTGGGATATAAAGACCTGGTTCTCCAAGACGGGGGGGTGTGCAGTCTGATTGCTGATCACTGCCTTTTAAAAAATATTTATTTATTTATTTATTTATTTACTTTTATCCATTTTACCTACCCCCCCCCCCCGTTTGCTGTTTTTGTGTCCCTTCGCTGGGCAATTCTCTGTGCCTGTTTCCTGCCCTCTCGTCTCATCCCTCTCCTGTCTTCACCAGGATTCAATCCTGGGGACCTCCGATGTGGGAGAGAGGTGCTCTGCCACCTGCACCACCTCAGTTCCTGGTTTTTCGGCATGTCTTGTTTCGACTCTCTCCTGTGTCTCTCTCCTGCTATGTCATCATCTTGCTGCGTGGCTCAGCGGAGCCTGACGGCTCAGCTGCGTGCAGGGCCTGGCGGCACACATGTCTTCTCTCTCTCTGTATATATTTTTAAATTTTACCAGGAGGTCCCTGGGATCGAACCCAGGTCCCTCCATATGGCAGACAGATGCCCAGCCATTTGAGCCACATCCACCCCTCTGATCACTGCTTTTGATCAGCTACTTCAGATCAAAGGAGGCCTGGCTCTGAGAGTGGCCATTGTTCCAACCCAACCTGGGAAAAAGTGGTAGAGGAGTCTTAAAAACAGTACACTTCCTCAAAACTACAGAAAACAGTTAAAGGGCTAGATTTGAGTGAAAGGGGAAGCTCCTGGCACCCTTGCTGGACCCTCCCTCACCACCTCTGCAGGGCAGTGTAGAGCAGGCTGGCACTCACTCTGTGGGTCCCTGGCCTCCTTCCAGCTTAAGAAACTCCTCTCTGGCTCACTCTTCAAGTGAGATTTTCCCAGATATACAACGTGGTCCCACAAAAGAAAATCAATTAATATAATACACCACACCAACAGAATATAGGGGAAAAAACATGTTCATTTCAATTGATGCAGAAAAGGCATTTGACAAAATCTAGCACACTTCTTGATAAAAACACTTCGACAACTAGGAACAAAGGAAACTACCTCAGCATGATGAAGGGCATATATGAAAAACCCACAGCTAAAACCATGCTTAATGGTGAAAGACTGAAAACTGCACCCTCTAAGATCAGGAACAAGACAAGGATGGCCACTGTTACCACTGTTATTCAACATTGTACTAGAAGTTCTTGCCAGAGCAGTTAGGTAAGAAAAAGAAATAAAAGGCACCCAAATTGGAGAGGAAGAAGTAAAACTTTCTCTATTTGCAGATGACATGATCCTATATATAGAAAATCCTGAAAAATTTACAACAAAGCAACTAGAGTAATAAATTTAAAAGAAGGTGGGTGTATTAGTCAGCCAAGGGGTGCTGATGCAAAATACCAGAAACCAGTTGGTTTTTATAAAGGGTATTTATTTGGGGTAGAAGCTTACAGTTACCAGGCCATAAAGCATAAGTTACTTCCCTCACCAAAGTCTATGGCCACATGTTGGAGCAAGATGGCTGCCAACATCTGCAAGGGTTCAGGCTTCCTGGGTTCCTCTCTTCCCAGGGCTTACTTGTCTCTGGGAATCAGTTCCTCTGCTATCTCCACAAGATCAACTGTAGACTATGAGGCTCTCTAGGCTTTGCCTCTCTCCACAAGGCCAGCTGTAGACTATAAGGTGAATGGCTCATCTCTTCCTGGGGCCCTCTCTCCTTCCTCACGACCAAGCTCCTCTGTGTGCTTACTTACCTGGGCTCCAGCACTAAAACTCCTCATCAGAACTCCAACATCAAAACTCCAACTAACTCCTCTGCTCTGCCATGTAGTTTTATCTGTGAGTCCTTACCACCAAGGGGCAGGGATTCAACATCCTACTGATGTGGCCCAATCAAAGCCCTAATCATATCTTAATCATGGCCAGAGGAACAGGCCAGTTTACAAGCATAATCCAATATCTACTTTTGGAATTCATAAATAATGCCAAACTACTACACTGGGATATAAGATTTACACACAAAAATCAGTAGTTCTTCTATATACTAGTAATGAACAAACTGAAGAAGCAATTAAGAAAAAATTCCATTTATAATAGAATAGTTTGAAGCCTTATGTACCCCAGAAAAACATGTTCTTAAATTTAATCCATTCCTGTGGGTATAAACCCATTGTAAGTAGGACCTTCTGATGTGACTACTTCAGTTAAGATGTGACCCACCTCAATCAGGATGGGTCTTAATCTTATTGCTGGAGTCCTTTATAAACAGAATGAATGGGATGGGGAAAGAGAGAGAGAGAGAAAGAGAGAGAGAGAGAGAGAGAGAGAGGCAAAATCAATGAAACCCAGAAGAGAAGGGAGAAACCAGCAGATGTTGTCATATGGCAGAGGAGCCAAGGATCACTGGCAGCTGGTCTTTGGGAAGAGATCACTGCCTTGATGACACCTTGATTTGGACATTTTCCCAGACTCTAACCATAAGTAAAAAAATTCTCATTGTTTAAGCCAAATCATTTCATGGTGTTGTTTTGAGTGGCCTAGGAAGACTAAAATAGCAACTAAAAGAATCATATATCTAGGAATAAAGCTAACCAAGTACATAAATGACTTGTACACAGAAAAGTACAAAAAAATGCTATAAGAAAACTTAAAAGATCAAAATAAATGTAAGAATATTCTGTGTTCATGGATTGGAAGACTAAATATTGTTAAGATGTCAATTATACGCAAAGCAACTTACAGGTTCAACACAATCCCAATGAAAATTCCAGCAGCATTTGAAGAAGTGGAAAAGTCAATCATCAAATTTTATATGGAAGTTTAAGAGGCCCTGAACATCCAAAGGCTTCTTGATAAAGAATGATGTTGGAGAACTTGAACTTCCCAATCTTAAAACTTATTACAGGGGGCAGATATGGCTCAACTGGTTGGGCGTCCCTCTCCCATATGGAGGGACCTGGGTTCGATCTCCGGGACCTTCTGGTAAAATTTTAAAAAAATTAAAAAAAAAAAAAACTTATTACAAAGCTGCAGTAATCAAAATATTATGGTACTGACACAAGGATAGACATAGAGACCAACAAGGTCAAACCAAGAGTTCAGGAATCAACCCTCCCATTTATGGTCAAGTGATTTTTGACAAAAGTACCAAGTCCACTCAAATGGGAAAGAATAGTCTCTTCAACTAATAGTGCTGGGAAAAACTGGATGTCCATATGCAAAAGCATGAAGGTGGACCTCTACCACACATATACAAAAATCAATTCAAAATGAATCAAAAACCTAAATAGAAGAACCAGAACTATAAAACTCCTAGAAGAAAACATAGGGAAGCATCTTCAGAACCTTGTTTTAGGCAATGGTTTCTCAGACTTTACACCCAAAGCACAAGCAACAAAAGAAAAAATAGATAAATGGGATCTCATAAAAATGAAAAACTTGTGTGTATCAAAGGACTTTATCATCATGAAAGTGATATGACAACCTACACAATGGGAGAAAATATTTGGAAACCACATATTCTATAAGGGCTTAATATCCAGAATATATGAAGAAATCCTACAACTCAGCAACAAAAAGACAAAAAACCCAATTAAAAATGGGCGAAAGTTTTGAAAAAAACATTTCTCCAAAAAAGATATACAAATGGTCAAAAAGCACATGAAAAAAGGTTCAACATGTAGCCATTAGAGAAAAGCTAATCAAAAGCACAATGAGATACCATTTCATACCCAGTTGAATGGCTGCTATTATAAACAAAAAATTACAAGTGTTGGAGAGGATGTAGTAAAACAGGATCACTCATTCATTGCTGGTGGGAATGTAAAATGGTGCAACCTCTATGGAAGATAGTTTGGTGGTTCCTCAGAAGATAAATATAGAATTACCATAACCTCGCAACTCCACTTCTAGGTATATATCTAAAAGAATTGAAATCAGAAATTTGAACAGATATTTGCAGCATTATTCACAATTGTCAAAAGATAGAAGCAACCCAAGTGTCCATCACTAATGAATGGATTAAAAAAAAGTGTTATATACACACAGTGGAATATTATTCATCTATTAAAATGAATGAAGTCCTGATACATGTGACAAGAGGGATGAACTTTGAAGACATTATGCCAGACAAAAGGACAAATATTGTATGATCTCACTGATATGAAATAATTAGAATAAGCAAATTCATTAACTCAGAGTCGAGAATATAGGTTACCAGTGGACAGCTGGGGATAGGGAATGGGAAGTTAAGGCTTAAAATGTACAAAGTTCCTATTTGGAATGATGGAAATGTTTTGGTAATGGTTGGTGGTGATGGTAGCACAACATTGTGAATGTAATTAACAGCACTGAAATATATATCTGAATATGATTAAATAGGGAAATGTTAGATCTTATTTATGATAGAATAAATTTTTTAAAAACTCATGTAGGATGAACCTGGAGGACATTATGTTGAGTGAAGCAAGCCAGACACAAAAGGACAAATACTGTATGAATGCATTACTATGAACCAAATATATTGTGTAATATATTGTTTGATTCACACACACACACACAAAAACAAAAAAACAAACAAAAAACAAAACAACAATAAAAAAATTTACATGTATCCATTACATTTAATTGAGAAATGTATGTATTTATTCATCTGTGTTTACTTTTTAGTTTTTAATTGCTTATGTTTTCAATTATTAAATGTACAAAATAAAGTTTAAAAAAAAGACAAAAAAAAAAAAAACAACTCATGTAACTACACTACACAGTGAACCCTAAGTTAAACCAGGGGCTTTAATTAATAGCACAATTATTAAAATGTGCTATCATCAATTGTAACAAATGTTCCATACCAGGTATGAGAATCCTGTATTTTATGCATGATTGTTCTGTAAAGCCATTACTTCTCTAATAAAGGGGGAAAAGCACATCATGCTCAGTGAAAGAAGCCAGATTCAAAAAGCCACATATTGTATAATTCCATTTATATAAAATGTCCAGAATGGGCAAATTCAGAGTCAGAAAGTAGATTAATGGTTCCCGGGCGAGAGGGGAAATGAGGAATGACTGTTAGAAGGAATGAAGTTCTGACACGTGCGACAACATGCATGAACATTGAAGACATCAAATGGAGTGAAATAAGCCAACACAAAAGGACAAATATTGTATGATCTCACTGATAGGAAATAATTAGAATAAGCAAAGTCATAGTCAGAAGCTAGAATATAAGTTATCAGGGCCTGGGGGTGGAGCGGGGTGGTAGGGAATGGCGAGTTAATGAGTAAATTATACAGAATTTTTATTTGAGTTAATGGAAAAATTTTGTAATGATTGGTGGTGATGGTAGCACAACATTGTGAATGTAATGAACAGCTCTGAATTATACATTTGAATTTCAGGTATTACATGTGTTACTAGAATAAAATTTTTTAAAAATCCATAGGATTGTTCAATTCAAATAGTAAACCATGGACTATAGTTAATAGTGCAATTATAAAGATGTTCTCTCATCAATATTATCAACTATACCACAATAATGCAAGGCATTAATAATAGGGTGGTATATGCAAACTCTGTATTTTATGTATGATTTTTCTGTAAACTTACAACTTCTTTAATAAATTTTTTTAAATAAAAGAAACTTTTGTAGGGAGATTTCTACCCTGCGTATGCTCATTATGCTTGAGGAGATTGAGACAAGTTTAGGGAAAAAGGATCCTGCGGCTGGTTTTAACAGGGTGTCCCAGGGGTTGGATGCTGGGCATCAAGGACCAAACGGAATAATTAGGTGTGCTGGAGGGTCACAGAGCCAGGCCAAAAGGTGTAGCATCCCATGGTTAGACTGTAGTATGAGTTGTGGGACTAAGGTCGTTTGGAGCCTGGGGAGCGGTCTGAACTGAGGAGGTAGCTTTTAGCTTTTCCCTTCCAGTATTTGACTCCATCTCTCTCTCTTTTTCCCTCTCTCTTCCTCTTTTCCTCACCCTCTTTTCCTTCCCACACCATCTCAGTTTCCCTGTCTCTCTCTGGGTATCCTATTATACTAAAATGAATCCTGTTTTTGTTGACTGTTGTATTTACTGAGTAATGTTTTGTGTTCCTATGTTCATTTATTTTATCTGCATTCTTTTGCAGTTTGCCTGAAAAAGGAAAACAAAAACAAAGATAAAAAACAGTAAGCTCTAGACTTACTTTTTAAAGTGGCCAACTTAAAAAAAATTCATAAGTGGATTCCTTCTTTTTAGTTTTGTCCAATGGACTTTGATAGGGAAAACAAAACAAAACAAAACAAAACAAAAAACCTTGCCCATTGATTCAAACGGACAAAAAGTACTCAAATTTCCTTGGGTCAAAAAAAAAAAAAAAAAAAAAAAAAAAAGTGGTGAATTAGAAAGGTGGAAAGGCTATCCCATTTATTTTACATATTAGACAAAAAATGAAATTATTTTTGATAAGGAAGTAAGCAGCTGAAAATACTGAAGTTCAGCTTTCATGAGAAATGGTTGCTCTATTTTAGGGTTCATGCTAAAGCTAGAACAGGTGCCGACTTTTTTTTTTAATCACTCATAGCTCACAGGGGTTTAACTGGCTAAGAGGAGGCCACCACTCAATGGACTTTTGCCCAAATAGGCTGTTGCTCAGACAGCACAATGCTCCAGCCGGCAAGATGTTCTGATACAATTCCCAAAGCCCTTCTGAAATAGTCGACTAGGCAGACTCCCACCCATATTAAAATTAGATTTGCACCTGCCATATCCAGCATGTGTTAAGTTTCTGAAAATACTGGATAAAGAGGATGGCAAAAATATTCAACCAATGTCCTTAAAGAGATGGTAGTTTTAGGTCATTGGGGTGGGGGTGAAAGGGAAGGGAGTAAGAATAATCAATTCCCTTTGCTTCTAAAGTATTCTAATTAATGCATGACTGGGAATTCTTTGAGGTGAATTGTGGTAAAACTTTTTTCCCACCACTTTATTTTATAATTCTCAAACACAAGCCTAGTTTTGCCAAACTTCTGAGTTTCTGTTACTTCTTTTTAGAAGTTTATACTCAATTTTTTTACTTAAAATTCTGCTGAGAACAGAAAGCTACACAGAAAGATGGAAAGAGGAGGGCAAAGAAACCAAGAGGAGCTAAGGAAGGAGGCGCTAACTTGGATTTTGCAAATCAAGATTTATGTTTGTCACATACTCAGATGCCTATAGAGCCCTGCAGGCATTACATGAGTGTCTTGGGCCCAGTGTAAGGAAATTGGGAGGGGTTGGGTATGTGATGAACTGAAGAGGAAGTGCTCTTTTTAAGACTTCTCAGTTCCGGTCAATTGTGATGTGAGAATGTTGCCAGATTGTTTGACTTTTCAATAGAAGCCAAAAATCTGGGTGCTGTATAAAATTTCCCAATAGTTCAAACATTACAGAGGTCAAACAAAACACATCTGTTGACGGTAGTTGGCCCATGGGCCGCTATTTTGTGACCACTGCCCTATACAGCTTGTTGCATTGATACCATCTGCTGCTTACCAAATCTCCCCAAATGATCTCCCCCTCCGTCCAATATGAATCGAGTTTCCAGTGTGACTTGGCTTTGCCTCTTCCTGCCAGCTATTCCACATCTTTTCAGGTTTGGAGTGTGTCCCCAGCCTTCCTAAAGCAACTCCCTGCCATCATCCCTCCTCAATAAATCTTACTCAGGGGAGCTGATGTGACTTTAGGGGTTGAGCGACTGCTTCCCACGTGGGAAGTCCCGCATTTGGTTCCTGGTGCCCCCTAAAAAATAAACAAAGCAAAACAAGCAAAACAAAGAAGAAGAAGAAAAAAAACAACTCAGGGGAGCCAATGTGGCTCAGGGGTTGAATGCCAGCTTCCCACATATAAGGTCCCAGGTTCAACCCCTGGCCCTGGTACCTCAAAAAAACCAAAAACCTTAGCCTTCACTTTCCCTTCCACTTCCTCTGATGCCCTTTCTGGGCTTCCTCAGCCTGGTCTTTCATTCAACACATATTTATTGGTGCTTATTATTGTGCCAGGCACTCTTCCAGGCATGGGGATAGGTGACTGATTAGGACAGGCAAAAATTCCTGGCCGTGTCCTAATATACCTTGATCTCTACTCCCTCCCCCACCTTTTTTTAAAGATTTATTTATTTCTCCCCACCCACCACCCACCCCCGTTGTTTTGCACTTGCTGTCTGCTTTCTGTTCATTCTTCTGTGTCTGCTTGTCTTCTTTTTAGGCAGCACTGGGAACCAATCCTAGGACCTTCTGGAGTGAGAGAGAAGAAAACAACTTCTTGTGCCACCACAGCTCCCTGGTCTGCTGCATCTCTTATTGTCTCTCCTCTGTGTCTCTTTTTGTTGTATCATCTTACTGCACCAGCTCTCTGCTTGGGCCAGCACTCCTGCATGGGTCAGCATTCTGCACAGGCCAGCAGTCCACACAGGCCAGCTCTCTGCTCAGGCCAACTTTCCATGCGGGCCAGCTCGCCTTTCACCAGGAGGTCCCAGCAATCGGACCCTGGACCTCCTATATGGTAGTCAGAAGCCCGATCACTTGAGCCACATCTGTTTCCCTCCACTTCCCTTGAATCCACTGAATTGCAGGAAATAGGAAGTTTTCGCTATACCATGAGCACCTAGTGATTACAATAGATCCTTAATGAATGTCTCCAG
>JAKSZT010053816.1:3372069-3393071 GCA_026826555.1 Tolypeutes matacus | reverse complement strand
TTTGTAAAAGGTATTCATTTAGGGTAAAAGCTTACAGTTACAAAGCCCTAAAGAATCCAGCTCAAGATACCATAAGAGGTACTTCCTCACCCAAAGTCTGTTGCCATGTGAAGCAAGATGGCGGACAATGTCTGCGAGGGTTCAGCCTTCCTCTTTCCTCTTAAGGCTCCGTGGTCCCAGCTTCTTCCGATCTCAGCTGTAGGCTGACATAGGGCTTGTCTCTCTTCCTCTGGGGCTCATTTCTTTCCAGGCTCAGCTGCTCTGGTCACTTCACAAGGTCAGCTGTAAACTATCACGCTCATCTCTCTTCCTGGGCCACAGGATCCTCTGTGCATCTTCTCTGTGTATCTACTTCCTCTGTGTTCTTGATTGAGCATCCGTTTATATAGCCCACCAAGGGGGTGGAGACTCAACCCTGCATACCCTAATGAAGTGGTCCAATCAAAGCCCTAATTTTAACATAATTTAATCAAAGACATCTCAGCTGAATCTAATATAATCAAAGAATATCACGCCCAGAGGAACAGACCAGTTTGCAAACATAGTCTCTACTTTTGGAATTCATAAATAATCTCAAACTGCCACAGCGTGCATTACATTTAAGAACCCTGTCCTCTCAGGATGTCCTTGAAAGGTGAAGTTAAATGAGGAACCGGTCTGACTAGAACCTGGTGATTGATTGCCTACCTTTGATATAACCTTTGGCCCCAACCCGAAAATGGCTCAGAAGAGAAACCAGAGTGTTTGATTTCTTGTGTCTTGGTTCACACAGTGACTCAGCAGTGTACATCCATGGCTTTTTCTGGCCCAGCATCCAGATTCTTTCTTCTGGAACAGCACCCTTATTTTCCTTGGAGAACTGTTTTAGCTTCCTTTTACTCCCATGTAGTTTGGAGGACTAATCAGGCTACAGGGCAGGTCTCAAGGCTCAGATCTGCCGATCAGCATTTTTCATCTTTTTTGACCATTCAAGTCAGTTCAGTGATATCTGGTACCAGAATTTTATGGAACATATGGATGAGAGTATCTCCATTTCTGCTGGACTGGAGAGCTGTATGGGGCCACCATCTGGAGAAGGTCAGCATGAGAGAAAGAGTAAAGCCAATACAAGAAGAAAGCAGGACTGAGAGAGTGAGTGAGAGAGCAAGCAAATCCTAGTATTAGATGAACCTCTGGATCCAGCTATGTCTGAAGCAACTATGACCTTTGACTTTACAGTTAAATGTACTAACATTTGTCATTTAGCCAGTCTGACCTGGCTTTCCTATCACTTGAATCAAAAGAGTCCTGACAGGACTTTGTCCGTTTAAGGTTGAATAAACATCTATTGAGCATCTACTATGTTCCTGGAGCTATGCTAGGAAGTGCTAAGGATATGGAGTTGACTGAGATGATTCCTTTCCTTATTAAAGCAAAAATTTTGAAAACATTTTAAATTTTCAGAAAAGTTGCAGAATATTACAATGAATTCTCATATACTTTTTTACCCAGCTTTACACTTAATTAGCATTTTGACATCTTTGTGTGCTCTCTCTCTCTCTCTCTCTGTGTACACACACACACACACACTTTTTAAACTAAACACTTGAGAGTAATGTGGTAGGCAGAATAATGCACCACCCCCCGCGGCCCCGCCCCCCCGGGAAAAAAAAATCCACTTCCTAATCCCAGGTCCTGTGAATATGTTATTTTACATGGCAAAGGATTTTTGTAGATGTATTTAAGTAAAAGGTCTTGAGATGGGAAGAATTCCCTGGGTTATCCAGGTGGGCCCAATGTAATCATAAGGGTTCCTATATGAGGAAGGCAGGAGTGTCAGAGAGAGAGAGAGAGAGAGAGAGAGAGAGAGAGAGAGATTTGAAGATGCTGCACTTCTGGCTTTGCCGATGGAGGAAGAGTCCACGGCCAAAGAATGCAGGCAGCCTCTAGAAGTGGGAAAAGGCAAGAAAATGGATTTTCCCATAGAGTCTTCAGAAGAAATGCAGCCTTGCTGACACCTTGATTTTAGCCCATTGATGCTTCTGACCTACAGAACTGTAAGATAATAAATTTGTACTGTTTTAAGGCAATAAGTTTGTGGTGATTTGTTACCACCGTTTGTTTGTGGAAACTAATACGAGTAAGTTGAAGAGAAAAAGACCCTTTACCCCTAATGTGTATCTCCTTAGAATTAGGACATTCTGTTATTTTCAAATTCAGGAAATTTAACATAGATACAATATTATTATTTAATACGTAGTCCTTATTCAAATTTCACTGACTGTCCCAATATAGTATAGCAACCTTCTTTTTTCCCCTTCAGTCTTGAATCTCATCCAGGATCACACACTGCCCTTAGTTGTCATGTCTCCTTTAGTCTCCTTTACTCTGCAACGATATCTTAGCTTTTTACTGTTTTTTTTTTTTTTAATGATATTATCATTTTTTTAAAAAAATACTTACCCATTGCTTTATAGACTGTCTCGCAATTTAGATTTGTTTGATTAAGATTATGCATTTTCAGTACATCTTAGCAGGAATAATCTGATGTCATTCCATGCCATTATTGGTGATGTTAACTTTGATCCCTTGGCTAAGGAAGTGTCTATAAGCTTTCAGTAAAGGGACCATTTCTTCCTTTGCAATTCATAAGTAATCTGTGAGAATCTGGGTAAGTATCCTGTTTCCTAACAAATTGTCACCCAATAATTTCAGTATCCATTGATGATTCTTGCCTGAATCAATTAATAACATGGTGGTTGAAAATAGTAACTTTTAAAACTCCATTGTTCCTTCTACCAATTTTTAGGAGGCATTCTACTCTATGATAAATAAGAGCTTTCTCTCCCCCTGCATTTAAAAAATTTACATTTGTTTGTTTTTAATATAGGTGTGGCCTCATCCAAGACCCCTTTCATGTTGCTCCAATTGTTCTATTAATGTCCTGTATAGCAAAGGGATCCAATCCGGGAACACGTGTTACATTTAGTTGCCATATGTGTTTCACCTTTCCTTGACTTTTATGATCTTGACACTTTTGAAGGTCGGTTATTGTATAGAATGTCCTTCAACATGGCTTTGTCTTATGTTTCCTCATGATTACATTCAGGTTATGCATTTGGCAGAGATATCACAGGTGTGGTGCTATGTTATTCTTGGTGCATTCTATAGATGGTGTACAATTTCAATTCATCCTATTTCTGTGATATTGACTCTCTCATTATTTGATTAAGGTGGTGTTTGCCAGGTTTCTCTACTATAAAGTTATTCCTTTTCTCTTTTTTGTGGGTAGTTACTGTGAGACCATGTCAGTATCCTGTTCCTCGTCAAACATTCACCCTCTAATTTTAACATTTATTGATGGCTGAAGTCATTGTTACTGTGATGGCTGCCAAATAGTGATTTTCTAATTCCATCGTTCTGTCTATATTTGTCAATGGCTTTCCAATGGAAGGAGAACTGTCTCCTCTACATAAGTATGTATGTATGTATTCTGTGTGTGTATTAGTATGGGCTTGTGTGTTCCTGTTTTATTTAAGGAGCTATAATCTATTACTAATGATATTTATTTAGATGTTCAAATTTGTCCCTAATTCGGCCAGTGGAAACTCCTTCAACAGGGCTTCTGGCAGTGTTGACTTGTCCTCAGCCTTCTCTCAGCATTTTTTACTTTCTAACACAACAAGATATTCCAGGCACATTCTGTACTTACCCTGGCTTAGTGCGGGGATCAGCCCTCGTTCCTACTAGTGGGGAACCAAGATTCGGGTGCTAAGTGTGCTTACTGGCTTGTGATTGCTTCAAAGCCCTTCCACCCAATGGAGGTGGGAAATCTGTATCCATATATTTTTAAATCATGACTTATAATAACACTTCTAATTTCAGTCCAATAACACAGAATTTTTCTTCCTCTCCTTCTCTCATTTCAATATTTGCATATCCATTTTCCAATACCAAAAATTCTGTTTCCCAAAGCTTCAATATAAGTTTAGTTATTCGTTCTGTCCTATAATATTCACAAAATATTTTTAGAATTGCTATACCTGTATCACTGCCAATAATAAACCTACTAAGCAAAGTTTAAAATTTATTTGTAGCTCTTTTTGTCTTTAGACAAAGTATGTTCACCTATTAGTATTTATGTTTGTATTAGCAATTTTTTCCTATATGGCCAGATTATCTATTTGATATATGGTTCTGTTCATTTGTTTTTGTTTGTATTCAACTTTAGACTCCCCCCCCAACTTTGTTGATTTAATTTTTTTAATATGTAAAAACATTAACATGGTTCCAAAAGTTACAACTATACAATAAAAAGTTTACTCAAAGAAGCGTCACTGCTTCCTTTTGTCTTCTACCCCTCCTCACTCGCCCTTTATAGGAAATAATTAATTTCTGTTTTATCCTTCATGTGATTCTTTTTGCATAAATAAGCTGATGTATGCATATTATTTATTTCCCTTCTTTCTCATACATGTATTAAAAATTTATACCTTTTTGCATCTTCTTTTTTTGTAGGGGGGGTTGGGGGTTAGGTTAATTCTATATCCTATAAATCACACCTTTCAGTTTTATAGGGCTTTTTCTTTTTTAAAAAAACAACAGATATAATTCACACATCTTATACTTTACCTATTTAAAATAAACAATTTAATGTTTTTTGTATCTTTACAGAGTTGTGCAACCATCACCACAATCAATTTTTTTAAAGATTTATTTATTTATTTATCCCCCCCCCGCCCCATTGTTTTTTGCACTCGCTGTCTGCTCTCTGTGTCCATTTGCTGTGCGCTCTACTGTGTCTGCTTGTCTTCTCTTTAGGCAGCACTGGGAACCAATCCTGGGACCTTTCTGAGTGGGAAAGAGGCGCTCAATCTCTTGTGCCACCTCAGCTCCCTGGTCTGCTGCATCTCTTATTGTCTCTCCTCTCTGTCTCTTTTTGTTGCGTCATCTTCCTGTGCCAGCTCTCCACGCGGGCCAGCATTCCTGCACGGACTAGCATGCCGCGCTGGCCAGCACTCTGCATGGGCCAGCTCTTCACTTGGGCCAGCTTGACTTTCACCAGGAGGCCCTGGGAATCAAACCTTGGATGTCCTATATGGTCGATGGGAGCCTAATTGCTTGAGCCACATCTGCTTCCCCACAATAAATTTTAAAACATTTTCATTACAACAAAAAGAAATCCCACCTTGAAGACATCATGTTGAGTGAAATAGACCAGACACAAAAGGATAACTATTGTCTGATCTAGTTATTATGAAATAACTAGAATATGCAAATTCATAGAGATTGAAAGAAGATTACAAGTTACTAGGGACAGAGATGGGTGTGGTTAATGCTTAATGGTGCAGAATTTCTATTTGCAGTAACAGAAGTTTTGGTAATAGATGGTGGTGATGCTGGCACAACAGTGGGAGTGTAGTCAACACCACTGAATTGTATACTTGAAAATGGTTAAAATGGGAAATGTCATGTTGTATTATGTTATCACAATCAAAATAATAAAAAAAGAAACCCCAAATTCATTAGTAGTCACTTCCCCTAGATTAGAGGAAAATTCCCCTAATCACTCCAACACTAGACAACCACTTTCTGTCTTAGGGATTTGCCTAGGGATTTGCCTGTTCTGGACATTTCATATAAATGGAATCATACATTATGTAGTCTTGTGACTAGCTTCTTTCACTTAGCATAATGTTTTCAAAATTCATCCATGTGGTAGCATGTGTCAGTACTTTATTCCTTTTTATGGGTGTATAGTATTACATTATAATGATATAATTTTATTATATTTTATTTTATTTTTTATTCCTAAGTTGATAGACATTATTTTACCCTCCTGCCAGCAATATATGAAGGTTTCAATTTCTCTGCATCCTTCCCAACATTCTTTATTAGTCCTTTTTAATAGCTATCCTAGTGTGTATGAAGTAGTATTTCACTATACTTTTGATTTGCGTTTCCCTCTTGGTTAAGTATTCTTAATCATTTTTTCTCTGCAGCATATACTCCTTTTTGACATATGTACCATAATAAACAAGGCAATTTCTTGCTATCTTTTGCCCTGTGGGGGCTTATTTATCAAGAGGAAAGACAGACTGTTAAGCTAATAATTAAAACCCATCACAAGTATAATTATGTAAGAAAGAATGGGGCACTCAAAGTAGAGGAGAGGGAAAAACTCTCTCTGACTGGGAAGCAGAAGTTTATATAGAGGGGCAAATCTGAAACAATAACTTGGAGGTGGGAAGAAAAGCCTTTCCAAAGGCAAGGCTTGAAAGAGCTTGTGGGTTTAGGTAGCTAAACATTTTCTTCTATTTTCATTGCTCTCACTACACCATATGTAAGATACTTATGAAAGAGAATCATTTTTTCATTTGTCCTGTACAGCTACTTCTTATTTTTCCCAATAATACCAGAGGTCAATGAAGGATTGCCAGGAACATTGACTTTTCTGTGGTCATGGTGGCATGTCAATAAGTGAAGACATAATGAAACAAAATGTTGAATGCTATAATAAGTCTAAATTATAATTAAATGCCTTGCAATGCATGCCAAGTTGTTCCCTTTGTAGGCAAAAATACATAATGATAATCTAGATTTATTTTGCTGGCATCTCACCATAATGAAATAAACTTGGATCAGTTTTATTTTCTTAATTATCTTTCAAATTCCTGCTAGGTATGTCAGAAGTTGGCTGGTATGGGAAGAAGAGTAGAATCCTGGTTTTTCCCAGTTGGCATTTGATTGGATTAGCTGGGACAACACTGCATCTTACCTAGATGGACCTTCTCCTAGCAGTTTTCACGAAGATCTGTCTGTGTGCCAGGTCTGGACCATTCAGAATTTAGTTCATTCTGCACCATACCAGGTGTTTGGTTGTGACAGGAAAATATTTGGTTCCTGATCTGGTTCCCAAGCCTGTTTTTGGATCAGCTGTGGGCATTTGTCCAATTCATGATGGTCCTCTCCTTGGCTCTACCTGGGCAGGAAGAGATCTGGTTCCTGGCCTGGTATCCAAGCCTTGCTCCTTGGACCAGCTGTGGGCATTTGTCCAGTTCATGATGTCCTTTGCTTGGCTTTACTCAGGCACGTTGGGGATGGTTGAGGCAAGATGTAAAGAGAAAAGCCAACACTCAGTCCCTCTGGTCCTGCTGGCCCTTTTGACCATGTTCATTTGTCCCAAAATTTCATTTTCAAATTCTGCTAGGATTATGGCTGTAATTCCTAGCACTAACACTGACCTCAACCAGAAGGACATGGAGTCCTTCTGTTCCTGACCCCAGACTCTAGAAATGCTTTCATGAGATTATTTCACTCAAATCCGCCTCCCGTGGAGGTGATCCCCAGAAGACTCCCAAAACCGTGGTTAAAATAGAGCATGGCACTGGGACTAGAGTTGGTTGGGGACAGGAGACAATGCTTCATTTCTCTGTACAGTGCAATTTATTTTTCTTGAGCAAGTACACATATTACTTTCATGAAAAAAAAAAAAAAATTCACCCTGAATTCTTAGCTTGGAAACGAAGTACTTCCTTCATGTCGGTTTACCATCAAAGCCCCTCTGGATGGCTTTCTTCCGAGGCCAGAAGCAGGAGTCTTTCGTAGGACTGTTTACGTTTGCCTTTTCTAGTACTTACCGCTAAGACCTTCTTTAACTTTTTCACGCAGAGGTGAGAAAAGATGAGAAAATACCATGATGAGCATCTCCCCACTGGAAATAGACACCCTCTGTGAGTAAGATCATGTAGAGAAATAACTAAGATCGTGGGACACAGGGGTTAGACAGATGCAACGAGGAGGTCCTGACACACTACTTGTGGATCGCTGGGACCTCAGCTCTCTTTGGCCCCAGATGGACTTGCTTTCTCTGTTTAAAGCAATAATAATCTGTGATGTTTATTCAGCAATAGGCATTGTGCTGAGCTCTGTGCCTTGATGATCTCACTTAATTCTTGCAACATCTCTATAATATGGGGACTAATTAACCCATTTCACACACGAGGTAACTGAGGCTCAGAAAGATATTACTTGGGAAGCGGCTGTGGCTCAATCAGTAGGGCTCCCGTTTACCATATGGGAGGCCCCGGGTTCGGTTCCCGGGGCCTCCTGGTGAGGGCAGGCCTGCCCGCGCGGCGTGGTTGGCTGACCCGGCGAGCGCGAGCAGCAGGGGGGGGATAAATAAAATCTTAAAAAAAAAAAAAAAAAAAAAAAAGAAAGATATTACTTGCCCAAGGTCACATAGTTAGTTAGTGTTAGAGCTAGGATTCAAACCTAGATTGGTGTGACTCAAGAGCTGGAACTGTTAACCACTATGCTATATTGATAGTCTTTGTTTGATGTAACATTCTTTTCGGATGTATATTGTAATATTATGAGATGTTTGAGCAAGATCATTTTGAAAATATTCAGATATTCGGTGCCGGTCTCATTCAAGCATTTATTTAAAGTTTCAAAACCATCATGTTTCATCAGCTGTGTAGGTTGAATAAGAGAGTGTTATGTTTAACATCTCACCTCTGGAATTTTATCTGCATTGTAAGGTTGGTACAGTTCTATTTCTGCATTGCCTAATGAGCTTGGTTAGCTCAATTTGAAGCTATTTAAATTCCCTTTTAAAAATCAGATTTATCAATTAATTGTACATCTGTCTATCAGTGATTTCGCTCGTGGTTCTTAGGTCACTCATTTCACCTCTACCAAAATGTAACACAAAATTAAAAACTAAATCATAGGTGATCAAAACTTATAAGCACTCTATTGTAAGTATAGGGTGCCAGCACTCTGAGTTAAACTACATATAATACAATATGATCATAGAAAGGCAGTTACATGCCCACTTGCTATTGCACAGTTAATGACGATGCTGTGATGAGTACCTGCACAAAGCGGAAGTACCTGAGCCTTGTCCAGCATTTAATGAGGGTAGCTCCCTGTGGCCACGGGAGCATGCTAACTTGAACAAGTTCATGTGAGTGATTTTGACCAGTTCCTGAAATTATTTTAATCAAATCAATTTTATTGATACATATTAATAAAGCATACAATCCATCCAAAGTGTACAATCAATGGTATTTGGTACAATCACATAGTTGTGCATTCATCACTTCAATCATTATTAGAGCATTTTGATTATTTCAATAATAATAATAAACAACAAACAAACAAGGAAATCCTTCATCTCTCAATCTCTCTATGCTTCTGCTGTTGTACATAGCTGCTATTTCTGGCTTATTTTGCACAATTATTTATTTATTAAGCAGTTTTTCTGAGATATATTCAATACCATACAATCTATCCAAAGTGTATAATCAATGGCTTTTAGTATACTCATACTGTTGTGCATTCATCACCACAAAAAATTTTAGAACAATTTCATTACTCCAAAAAGAAAAACTCCACACCCCTTAGCAGTCACCTCTCAATCCCTCTATCCTTCTACAGCCCTATATAATCACTATCTAATTTCATCTTTATAAATTAATTTATATTTCATATAAATGGAATCATACAATACATAGTATTTTGTGTCTGGTTTCTTTCATTTAACATAATGTGTTTTTTATTGTCTGATAGTATCTTGTAGTATTAATATACATGAGGTTTTACTATGCTATACAGTCCCATGTTACATTTTACTATGCTATACAGTCCTGTGTTATACTTTTAGATTTCCTTTTAGTAATATACATGTCTTTAGACTTTCCCTTTAAACTACTGTCATATAGTTACAAATATTATGTTGTGCTTTCACCTTTTCTATTCATTTCCAAAGATTAACACACATCCTTTTAAACAATTTTGCACAAATTCATCCTCAACTTTCTATTCTCTAACCTCATTCTATTTTCTGGTGACCCATAATCAACTTATTAACTCTATAAGATTACAAAATAGTGCAATCATACAATTTTTGTCCTTTTGTGTCTGACTTGCTTCACTCAACATAATGTCCTCCATTATGTCCTCCAGGTTCATCCATGTTGTCATGTGTTTTATGACTTCATTTCTTCTTACAGCTGCATAATATCCCATCATGTGTATACACCATAGTTTGTTTATCCATTCATCGGTTGAGGGACACTTGGGTTGTTTCCATCTTTTGGCTATTGTGAATAACGCTGCTGTGAACATTAGTGTGCAGATGTCTGTTTGTGTCACTGCCCTCAGTTCTCCTGGGTATATACCTAGTAGTGGTATTGCCACATCCTCTCCAACACTTGTAGTTCTCTGTCTTTTTAATAGTGGCCATTCTAATAGGTGTGAAATGATATCTCATTGTAGTTTTGATTTACATTTCCTTAATTGCTAGTGATGTTGAACATTTTTTCAAGTGTTTTTTCACCATTTGTATTTCTTCCTTGGACAAATGTCTATTCAAGTCTTTTGCCCATTTTTTAATTGGGTCATTTGTCTTTTTTTTGTTGAGTTGTAGCATCTCTTTATATATCATGAATATTAAATCCTTATTGGATATGTGATTTCCAAATGTTTTCTCCCACTGAGATGGCTGCCTTTTCACCCTTTTGACAAAGTACTTTGAGATGCAAAAGTGTTTAATTTTAAGGCGATCCCATTTATCTATTTTTCATTTTGTAGCTCGTGCTTTGAGTGTAGTACCACCACCTACTACAAGGTCTTGAAGATGTTTCCCTACATTTTCTTCTACTGGTTTTATGGTCCTGGCTTTTATATTTAGTTCTTTGATCCATTTTGAGTTGATTCTTGTTTAGGGAGTGAGATAGGGGTCCTCTTTCATTCTTTTGGCTATGGATATCCAGTTCTCCCAGCACCATTTGTTGAAGAGACAGTTTTGTCCCATTAACATGGACTGGTAGGTTTGTCGAAAACCATTTGGCTGTAGAGGTGAAGGTTTATTTCTGGTCTATCAATTCTATTAAACAGATTGAAGTGTCTATCTGTATGCCAGTACTTGCTGTTTTGACCTCTGTAGCTTTGCAATATGTTTCAAGGTCATGCAGTGACATTCCTGCCACATCTTTCTTCCTTTTTAGAATGCTTTTTGGCTTTCAGGTGCACTTTCCCTTCCAAATGAATTTGGTAATTGCCTCTTCTTTTTCTATAAGGTAGGCTGTTGGAATTTTGATTGATATTACATTGAATCTATAAATCAGTTTGGGTAGGATTGCCATCTTCACCATATTTAGTCTTCCGATCTATGAACATGTATGTCTTTTCATTGGTTTAGTTCTTTTATGATTTCTTTTAGCATTGTTTTCTAGTTTTCTGAGTATAGGTCCTATACATCTTTAGTTAAATTGTTTCCTAGGTATTTGGGTCTTTTTGTTCCTATGTAAATGGAATTTTCCAACCTGATATCCTCTACAGATTGTTCAATACTAGTGTACATAAACATTAATTTTGTGTGTGTTGATCTTGTACCCTGCCACTTTGCTGAACTCATTTATTAGCTCAAGTAACTTTGTCATAGGCATTTTGGAATTTTCAAAATATAGGCTCATGTCATCTGCAAATAGTGAGAGTTTTACTTCCTCTTTTCCTATTTGTATGCTTTTTTTTTTTTCCTTGTCTAATTGTTCTAGCTAGAACTTCTAGCACAATGTTGAATAACAATGGTGATAGTGGGCATCCTTGTCTTGTTTCTAATATTAGAGGGAAAGCTTTCAACTTTTCCCCATTGAGTATGATGTTAGCTGTAGGTTTTTCATATATGTCCTTTATCATATTGGGGAATTTTTCTTCTATTCCTATCTTTCAAAGTGCTTTTATCAAGAAAGGATGCTGGATTTTGTTGAATGCTTTTTCTGCATTAATTGAGATGATTATGTGTTTTTTTCCTTCAATTTGTTAATGTGGTATATTATACTAATTGATTTTCTTATGTTGAATCATCCTTGCATACCAGGAATAAATCCCACTTGGTTGTGATGTATAAGTCTTTTGATATGTTGTTGGATTCAATTTGCAAGTATTTTGTTGAGAATTTTTACATCTATATTCATTAGAGAGATTGGTCTGTAATTTTTTTTATTGTAGTATTTTTATCTGGCTTTGGTATCAGGGTGATGTTGGTTTCATAAAATGAGTTGGGTAATTTTCCCACCACTTCAATTTTTTGGAAGAGTTTAAAGAAGATTGCTGTTAATTCTTCTTGAAATACTTAGTAGAAATTACCTGTGAAGCCATCTGGTCCTGGACTTTTCTTTGTTGGGAGATTTTTGTTGACTGATTCAATCTCTTTAAATGTGATTGTTTTAAGTTCTTGTACTTCTTGTAGCATCAGTGTAGGTTGTTTGTGCATTTCTAGGAATTTGTCCATTTCATCTAGGTTGTCTAGTTTGTCGACTTACTGTTTCTCCTAATATTCTCTTATGAGTCTTTTTATTTCTATGGGGTCAGTCGTAACTTCCCCCCTATCATTTCTGATTTTATTTATCTGCATCTTCTCTCTTTTTTCTTTGTTAGTCTAACTAAGGGTTTGTCAATTTTATTGATCATCTCAAAGAACCAGATTTGTTTTTTATTTTTCTCTATTGTTTTTTTGTTCTCAATTTCATTTATTTCTGCTCTAATCTTTATTATTTATTTCCTTCTGCTTGCTTTGGGATTGGTTTGCTGTTCTTTTTCTAGTTTCTCCAGTTGTTCGGTTAGATCTTTGATTTTAGCTCTTTCTTCTTTTTTTAATACAGGCATTTTAAGGCTATAAATTTCCCTCTTAGCACTGCCTTCACTGTATCCCATAAGTTTTGATAAGTTGTGTTCTTGTTTTCATTTGTCTCAATATATTTACTAATTTGGCTTACAATTTTGTTCTGGAACCATTGTTTAGAAGCATGTTGTTCAGCCTCCACACATTTATGAATTTTCCCCTTTTCCATCTATTATTGATTTCCATTATGATCTGAGAAGGTATTTTGTATAATTTCAATCTTCTTATATTCATTGCAAACTGACTTGTGGCCTAACATGTGGTCTATCCTGGAGAAAGATCCATGAGCACCTGAGAAGAATGTATTAGAATTGGAATGCAGTGTTCTGTATATGTCTGTTAGGTCTAGCTCATCTATCATATTGTTCAAATTCTCTGTTTCCTTGGTGATCGTGACAGTTTGAGATTCTTTTTTTGTGAATCCCCAAACGATAAAGATTAGTTTGTAAACGAATCTATTCTGGGTGTGATACCCTTTGATTATATTGGATTCAGTTGAGATGTGCTTTGTATAATTACCTGTTAAAATTGCTTTGAGGGCTTTCTTTGATTAGACCATGTCAGTAAGGCTGACTCAGGTTGAGTCCCCACCCTTTGGTGGGCCAATATAAACAGACACTCATGCAAGAAAACATTCCTGAAGAAAGAGCTCTGTCATTTTTTATCCTGGGGCCCTGGGGAGAGATGAACCATTCACCTGATAGTTTGCAGCTGACCTTGGGACAACTGAGACTGATATAGAAGGCATGGAAAGAAATGAGCCCTATGCCAGGAGAGAGAGGAAGCCCTGAGAGATAAGCCCTATGCCAGCCTGCAGCTGAGAGAGAGGAAGCCCAGAGGGGAAGGCTGAACCCTCGAAAGATCAGCAACCATTTTGCTTCAACACGTGGCAACTGACTTAGGTGAGAAAGCAACCTTGAGATGGACTCTTTCGGACCTTATAACCTGTAACTGTAAGCTTTTACCCCAGATAAATATCCTTTATAACAGCCAAAAGATTTCTGGTACTTTGCATGGGCACCCCTTTGGCAGACTAATACATTGATCTGTCTAATGATTTGAGTGGTGTGTTGAAGTCTCCAACAATTATGTAGAGATGTTGTTTCTCCCTTCACCTTTGCCAGAGTTTGCCTCATGTATTTTGGAGCACCCTAGTTAGATGCACAGATATTTATAACTGTTATTTCTTCCTTGTGGATTGTTCCTTTTATTATTATATAATGGCCTTCTGTATCTCTTATAACTTTTTTGCATTTAAAGTCTGTTTTGTCCAATATTAGTATAGCTACCCCTGCTCTTTGTTGGTTACTGTTTGCCTGGAGTATCTTTTTCCAATCTTTCACTTTCAGCTGGATTGTATCCCTAGGTCTAAGGTGAGTATCTTGTAGGCAGTATATGGATGGCTCATGTTTTTTAATCCATTCTGTCAGCCTGTATCTTTTGATTGGGGAGTTTAATCCATTCACATTCAATGAGATTACTGTAAATGTATTATTTATTTTACCATTTTATTCTTTGGCTTTCATATGTCATATCATATTTTGTCTGTCTTTTTACTCTTTTGGCTATCCTTTCTGCTATTCTTGCCTTCTACACTCTCCTCCAAACATCTCTCTCCTGTCTTTTTCTTTCAGGCTGTAAGGCTCCCTTTAATACTTCTGGCAAAGGCAGATTCTTTTTTTTTTTTTTTTTTTTTTTTTTTATGAACTCTCTTAGTTTCTGCTTGTTTGTGAATGTTTCAAACTCACCTTCATATTTGATGTACAATTTTGCTAGATAAAGAATTCTCAGCTGGCAATTTTTCTCTTTCAGTTTCCTAATTGTATCATACCACTGTCTTCCTGCCTCCATGGTTTCTAATGAGAAATCTGCACTAAGTCTTACTGGGTGTCCCTTGTATGTGATGGTTTGTTTCTTCCTTTGCTGCTCTCAGAATTTCCTCTTTATCTTTGACATTCTGCATAGTATGTTTCTTGGGGTAGGTCTATTCAGATTTATTCTGGTTGAGGTATGCTGCTCTTCTTGGATGTGAAAGTTCATTTCTTTCATGAGAGTTGGAAATTTTTCAGTTATTATTTCCTCAAATATTCTCTCTGCTCATTTTCAGTTCTCTTCTCCTTCTTGATTTCCCATGACACATATGTTGTTGTGTTTTGTGTTATCATTCAACTCCCTGAGCCCCTGCTCAATTTTTTCTATGTTTTTCTCTTCTGTTCTTTTCTGTCTTCAATTTCAGCTGTTTTGTCTTCTGTATCGCTTATTCTTTCTTATTTCAAGTCTGCTGTTGTATGCCTCTAATATGTTTTTGATCTACCTATTGTATCTTTCATTCCCATGAACTGTGTTACTTTTCTATTTTATGTATTTCTATTCTATTTAAGTTTTCAAATTCTTCCTTGTGCTCTCTCAGTGTCTTCTTGATGTCCTTTATCTCTTTAGCCATATTGTCTTTCAACTCATTAATTTGATTTTGGAAATTTGTATGCATCTCATTGATTAGTTGTCTCAAACCCTGTATCTTATCTGGTGCTTTGCTATATTCCTTTGCCTGGGCTATTTCTTCCATTTTCTTAGTATGCCTTGTAATTTCTTGCTGCTCTCTAGGCATGTGATTATGATGGTGAGTTTACTCTGTTGCTCAATTTCTCTCTCTTTTTTAGGGATTCAGAGGCAGGAGGCTATGTTTTACTGCTGTTCTTTGATTCTTAGCTCAACCCGTTTTGTGTCTTTAAGACTGTCTCTGCTAGTTGCTCAAATCTGGGCCCTGGACCCAATAATGGTTTGCAGACCCACTTTCTAGGGCCTTGGGGAGGGAGGTTATAAAGGCCAGAAAAAGTCTCTCTCACTTTGTTTCCTCTTGTGCATTTCCTCAGTAGGCCAGCAGATGGTGCTCTTCAGCAGCCTTCTCAGTGCAAAGCCTGATCTGTGTTTTTGCTGCAACACCAACTGGATCAATGTGATAGAGGATCCTGCCTGGGGGCTAAGAACCTCATAATTCAAACATTCTGAGGCAGTTCTCCAACCTTTGCCAGCAGCCCCCTCCCTTTTCCCAGATAGGAAATAATTCCACTCCCCTCTGTGTCCTCAACAACTAGTCCCGGTCTATAGAGAGGGAGATTGAGAGAGTGGCGTATCTTTAGTCCCTCGCTGGGTCCCAAGACAAAAATGGCATGGCCCCACCTGGCCTGGAAGGGCTCGTGGGACACAGGAGACCAAATTTGTGGGTCAAAAGCTAAGTCAGCCTTAGGCTGTGTCCCTGTCTCTCCCCTTTCCTGGGGCAGTGGATCCCTGTGAACTTCTTTCTGTAGCAGTATGTCTTTGAATTAAAAATTGTCTGTGGGGTGGGGGGGTGGGGGTGGCAGCTGCAGCTTTTTTTTTTTTTAAGATTTATTTTATTTATTTATTTCTCTCCACCCCCACCCCCCCTCATTGTTTGCTCTTGCTGTGTCTATTTGTCTTCCTTGTTTCTTTAGGAGGCACCGGGAACTGAATCTGGGACCGCTGATGTGGGAAGGAAGTGCCTAATCATTTGAGCCACCTCTGTTCCCTGCTTTTTGTGTCTCTCATTATGTTTTTCTTCTTGTGTCTCTTGTTGTATCATCTTGTGTCAGCTTGCCTTGCATGCCTGTCGAGCCAGCTTGCTGTCTTCTTTAGGAGGCACTGGCAACTGAACCAGGGACCCCCTATATGTTAGGTGGGAGCTCAATTGCTTGACCCACATCCGCTTCCCTAGCTGCGGCTTTTAACTCACAGTTTTGGCATTAAGATTCTTTTCTTTTGCCACTCTTTCTTCTGGGCGGTATCTAGCTTCCCCTGGTGTCCTAAACCCTAGAACATTTTTCTCCAGGCTGTTTCTGCCTGTCCTCTAGCTATTTTTCTGGGAAAGGAGAGAGTCCCATGTCTTTCTAGTTCCCTCTATTTTTTTTGAGCAATGCAGAAATATAGCTTCCATTATCAACTTACAGGAAATTCAAATAATTGCTCCAAGATAGCAGAAGTTTCCTTCTACATTGTTCACAAAAACAGGTTAACCTGACATTTCAAATGGGCATATTGGTGGTTTCTAATATATGTACAGGTTGTTTTTATTATAGTTTTTAAGTGAATGAAGTACATCTTTATCTTATGACATGGAAAATGCTCAGGATATTTATACCTCTAGTGGGACAAAAGTTTCAGGACAAGGTATATAACATGATTCCATTTTTCTAAAATCACTCGATCAAATAAACATATCTATATGTATCTCTATTTTTAAAAAAGCATCCACTACAGAAGTGTTGAGCCTTCCATTTATACTTACACATTTCTGTATTGAGGAGTTTTTAAATATCATTTTTTTCATGAGAAAAAGCTATATTTTAAAAAATAAAAATATTTCAAAATTGTTCTTGGGAAGTGGATGTGGCTCAAGCTACTGAGGTCCCAACTACCACACGGGAGTTCTGTGGTTCGGTTCCTGGAGCCTCCTAAAGAAGACAGTGAGCTGGCGTGATGGGCAGGCATGGCAAACTGACACAACAAAATGACACAACGAAAGACACAAGAAGAAAAACATAATGAGAGACACAACAAAGCAGGGAATGGAGGTGGCTTAAGCGATTAGGCACTTCTCTCCCACATCAGAGGTTCTGGATTCAGTTCCCAGTGCCTCCTAAAGAAACAAAGAGAAGATGAACAGATACAGCAAGTGCAAACAATGAAAGGGTGAGGAGAAATACATTTGAAAAATAAAATAAAATAAATCTTAAAAAAAAAAAATGTTCTCTAGAGCGTTTGAAAGCCGTTGATTTCCTTGGTAGGACTTTACCCTCTAGAGCTACACCACAAGGTGGTGCTATTGGACTTCAGATGAGCCAATCACCTGCATCTTGGTTCCCTCATATGTAAAATGAAGGTAATGACACTCACCTCAAGGGCCCTGACGAATATTAAAAGATAGAGCTGTGAAAGTGTGTTGGCATGTCAGGAGCCTGTCTTTAATTCCCCCCTAGATCCTAGTTAAAGCCCCTTTTCTGATCTCATTCAATTACCGTACCTTACCCAGGAGGAAACCAGGTCCAGAGAGATAAGGCCATCTAGCCAATAGGGAGGGCTTAACTCCTAGTTTGGAACTCTTTCTAACCAAACTGGGATCCTCTGCTGCATTTGGGTTTTTCCACACATCTGCAACCACGTGCTTGGTGGGCTTTCTGGCAGTATCTCAACCTCAGCAACCTCTGAAGGGGCTCTCAAACATCAATCAGGTTTCTCAGCCTGGGTTCTTAACAAGGCGTCTGTGAACTTGAATTGAAATTCAAAAAAGCGTTATTCTTGTGAGGACGTGTTGGTGCAGGTGTGATATATTTATTAAATAATACATAGTATAGTATGGACTTAGTAAGGGGTATATGGTTTTCACCTGACTGGCAAAGGGGTCCATGGAACAAAAAAGGCTAAGAACCCCTGCTCTAGAATGTGTATGAAGCCTGGTGACAAAACATTTGGAAACGGGGTGGTGCCTCTGCAGGGGGAGGGGACACTCCCTAAGCTGAATATCTGAGTTTGATTGAAAAGTGGACAGTGACTGATGGAGAGACAATGGGTGGCATCCTCATGCCACTCAAAGTCTGATCTAAGTATTTCAAGCTAGGTGTGGGCTTTAAATATCAGTAACTGGTTAACATTAAGCATAAGAAAAGCTGCAGTTATTCATGGTTGTTATGGGGTCAGGCACACTTTACAACAGTGACCTCATTTGATCCTAGGTGGCTTAGTAGACAAGATGGAGCCAGCCCAGCTCCCCTTTGCAGAGCTGCTGCACCCAGTGCTCAGCTGCTGTATTGCCTGCTAATGCTCCTTACCATCACCCTCGCTGAGATTTGCTCTCAGGGAATGGGAACCACCTACAATTTTGTGGTATGATTTTTTTTTCACTTTATTTTGTACATTTAATAATTGAAAACATGAGCAATTAAAAACTAAAAAGTAAACACAGATGAATAAATATGTACATTTCTCAATTAAATGTAATGGATACATGTAAATTTTTTTTTTGTGAATCAAACAATATGTTACACAATATATTTGGTTCATAGTAATGCATTCATACAGTATTTGTCCTTTTGTGTTTGGCTTGCTTCACTCAACATAATGTCCTCCAGGTTCATCCATGTTGTCATATGCTTTATGACTTCATTTCTTCTTACAGCTGCATAATATTCCATCGTGTGAATAGACCACAGTTTGTTTATCCATTCATCTGTTGATGGAAACCTGGGTTGTTTCCAACTTTTGGCAATGGTGAATAATGTGGCTGTGAACATCGGTGTGCAGATGTCTGTTCGTGTCACTGCTCTCAGTTCTTCTGGGTATATACCCAGTAGTGGTATTGCAGGGTCACATGGCAAGTCTATATTTAACTTCTTTAGGAACTGCATAACAGTCCTCCATAGTGGTTGTACCATCCTGCATTCCCACCAACAGTGAAGAAGTGTTCCTATCTCTCCACATCCTCTCCAACACTTGTAGTTCTCTGTCTTTTTCATAGTGGCCATTCTGATAGGTGTGAATTGATATCTCATTGTAGTTTTGATTTGCATTTCCCGAATCATGAGTGAAGTTGAGCATTTCTTCATGTGTTTTTTTGCCATTTGTATTTCTTCTTTGGACAAATGTCTATTCAAGTCTTTGGCCCATTTTTTAATTGGGTCATTTGTCTTTTTATTGTTGAGTTGTAACATCTCTTTATATATCCTGGATATTAAACCCTTATCAGATATGTGATTTCCAAATATTTTTTCCCATTGAGTCGGCTGCCTTTTCACCCTTCTGACAAATTCCTGTGAGGGGCAAAAGTGTTTAATTTTGAGGAGGTCCCATTTATCTAATTTTCCTTTTGTTGCACGTGCTTTCGGTGTGAGGTCCAAGAAACCACCACCTACTACAAGGTCTTGAAGATGTTTCCCTACATTTTCTTCCACTAGTTTTATGGTCCTGGCTTTTATATTTAGATCTTTGATCCATTTTGAGTTGATTCTTGTAAAGGGGGTGAGATAGGGGTCCTCTTTCATTCTTTTGGTTATAGATATCCAGTTCTCCCAACACCATTTGTTGAAGAGACTGTTTTTTCCCATCAGCGTGGGCTTGGTAGGTTTGTCAAAAACCAGTTGACTGTATAGGTGAGGGTTTATTTCTGGATTCTCGATTCTGTTCCAATGATCGATATGTCTATCTTTATGCCAGTACCATGCTGTTTTGACCACTGTAGCTTTGTAATATGTTTCAAGATCAGGCAGTGAAATTCCTCCCACATTGCTCTTCCTTTTTAGAATACTTTTGGCTATTCGGGTGCACTTACCCTTCCAGGTGAATTTGGTAATTGCCTTCTCTAATTCTGTAAAGTAAGCTGTTGGGATTTTGATTGGTATTGCATTGAATCTATAAATCAGTTTGGGCAAGATTGACATCTTCACGATATTTATTCTTCCAATCCATGAACACGGAAGGTCTTTCCATTTGTTTAGGTCTTTTTAAATTTCTTTTAGCATTGTTTTGTAGTTTTCTGCATATAGGTCCTGTACTTCCTTGGTTAAATTAACTCCTAGGTATCTGAGTCTTTTTGTTGCTATTGAAAATGGAATTTTCCTCCTGATTTCCTCCTCAGATTGTTCAGTACTAGTATACAAAAACATTACTGATTTTTGCGTGTTGATCTTATATCCTGCCTCTTTGCTGAACTCATTTATTAGTTCAAGTAGCTTTCTTGTGGATAGTTCATGATTTTCTAAATACAGGATCATGTCATCCGCAAACAGTGAGAGTTTTACTTCCTCTTTTCCTATTTGGATGCCTTTAATTTTTTGTCTTGTCTAATTGCCCTAGCTAGAACTTCTAGTACAATGTTGAATAACAATGGTGACAGTGGGCATCCTTGTCTTGTTCCTGATCTTAGGGGGAAAGCTTTCAGCCTTTCCCCATCGAGTATGATGTTGGCTGTGGGTTTTTCATATATGCCTTTTATCATATTGAGGAATTTTCCTTCTATTCCTATCTTTTGAAGTATTTTTATCAAAAAAGGATGCTGGATTTTGTCAAATGCCTTTTCTGCATCTATTGAGATGATCATGTGGTTTTTTTCCTTCAATTTGTTAATGTGGTGTATTACATTGATTGATTTTCTTATGTTGAACCAGCCTTGCATACCAGGAATAAATCCCACTTGGTCATGAAGTATAAGTCTTTTGATATGCTGTTGGATTTGATTTGCAAGTATTTTGTTGAGAATTTTTGCATCTATGTTTATTAGAGAGATTGGTCTGTAATTTTCTTTTCTTGTGGAATCTTTATCTGG
>JAKSZT010053816.1:3353489-3367069 GCA_026826555.1 Tolypeutes matacus | reverse complement strand
GATCTTCTCAGAGAACCAGCTTTTGGTTTTGTTGATTTTCTCTATTGCTTTTTTGTTCTCATTTTCATTTATTTCCACTCTAATCTTTATTATTTCTTTCCTTCTTTTTGCTTTGGGATTGGTTTGCTGTTCTTTTTCTAGTTTCTCAAGTTGTTCAGTTAAATCTTTGAGTTTAGCTCTTTCTTGTTTCTTAATATAGGCATTTAGGGCTATAAATTTCCCTCTCAAGACTGCCTTTGCTGTATACCATAAGTTTTGATATGTGTGTTCTCATTTTCATTTATCTCAATATATTTACTGATTTCACTTGCAATTTCTTCTTTGACCCACTGAATATTTAGGAGTGTGTTGTTCAGTCTCCACACATTTGCAAATTTACTTTTTTCCTGTCTGTTATTGATTTCTAGTTTCATTCCATTATGATCTGAGAAGGTGCTTTGTATAATTTCAATCTTTTTAAATTTATTGAGAGCTGTATTGTGTCCTAACATGTGGTCTATCCTGGAGAAAGATCCATGGGCACTTGAGAAGAATTTATAACCCGCTGAGTTTGGATGCAGTGTTCTGTATATGTCTGTTAGGTCTAACTTGTTTATCATATTGTTCAAGTTCTCTGTTTCCTTGTTGATCTTCTGTCTAGTTGTTCTATCTAATGATGTGAGAGGGGTGTTGAAGTCTCCGACGATTATTGTAGAAATGTCTATTTCTCCCTTCAGTTTTGCCAGAGTTTGTCTCATATATTTTGGGGCACCCTGGTTAGATGCGTAGATATTTATGACTGTTATATCTTCCTGGAGGACCGTCCCTTTTATTAATATATAATGGCCTTCCACATCTCATCACTTTTTTGCATTTGAAGTCTGTTTTGTCTGATATTAGTATAGCTACCCCTGCTCTTTTCTGTTTACTATTCGCATGGACTATCTTTTTCCAAACTTTTACTTTCAGCTGGCTTGTATCCTTGTGTCTGAGGTGAGTTTCTTGTAAGCAGCATATGGATGGCTCGTGTTTTTTTATCCATTCTGTCAGCCTGTATCTTTTGAGTGGGGAATTTAATCCATTCACATTCAGTGATATTACTGAAAATGCACTATTTATTTCCTCCATTTTATTCTTTGGTTTTCATATGTCATCTTATTTTTGTCTTTCTTTTTACTCTTTTGTTTATCCTTTCTGCTTTTCTTTCTTCTATACTCTCCTCCAAGCTTCTCTCTCCTGTCTTTTTCTTTCAGCTTCTAAGGCTTCCTTTAATATTTCCTGCAAAGGTGGATTCTTTTTTGCAAACTCTCTTAGTTTCTGTTTGTTTGTGAATACTTTATATTCACCTTCATATTTGAAGCACAGTTTTGCTGGATAAAGAATTCTTGGCTGGCAGTTTTTCTCTTTCAGTTTCCTAATTGTATCATACCACTGTCTTCTCACCTCCATGGTTTCTGAAGAGAAATCTGCACAAAGTCTTACTGGACGTCCTTTGTACGTGATCGTTTGCTTCTCTCTTGCTCCTCTGAGAATTTTCTCTTTATCTTTGACATTTGACATTCTGAATAATATGTGTCTTGGCGTAGGTCTATTTGGATTTATTCTTATTGGGGTACGGTGTGCTTCTTGGACATGTAAGTTCATTTCTTTCATGAGAGTTGGGAAATTTTCAGCTATTATTTCCTCAAATACTCTTTCTTCCCCTTTTCCTTTCTCTTCTCCTTCTGGAACTCCCTTGACATGTATCTTCTTGTGTTTTGTGTTGTCATTCAACTCTCTGAGCCCCTGCTCAATTTTTTTTCCCTTCTTTTCTCTCTCTGTTCTTTTCTCTCTTCAATTTTAGCTGCTCTGTCTTCAGTATCACTTAATCTTTCTTCTATCATTTTGAGTCTGCTGTTGTATGCTTCAAATGTATTTTTTACTTCACCTATTGTGTCTTTCATTCCCATGAACTCAGTTACTTCTATTTCAATAGAAAATGTCTTCTATTTTCTTAGTATGGCCCGTAATTTTTTGCTGGTGCTTAGGCATCTGGTTAGTTTGTATTTTACTTAGATGCTCTATCTCTTTCTCTTTTATGGGGTTTTAGTGGCAGGAGGCTGTGAGTTACCACCGCTCTTTGATTTTTGGCTCAACCTTTATTGTTAGGATTGTTCTGCTGGTTGCTCAAAACTGGGCACTGGACCCAGTAATTGGTTGTAGAGTTGTTTCCTAGGGCCTTGGGCAGGGAGGCTATAGAGGCCAGGAAAATACTCTCTTACTTATTAATTTTCTTATGTGCACTTCCTTGGTCTGCCAGGAGATGGCGCTTGTTGGCAGCTCTCAATTCAATGTCTGGTCAGAGCGTATTTGTTGTGACACAGACCAGATCAATGTGATAGAGCTTCCTGTCTGGGGGCTAGGAGCCCTGTGATTCAAACTTTCTGCGACAGTTCTCCAGACTTCTC
Organism: Tolypeutes matacus; assembly: GCA_026826555.1. Taxonomy (NCBI): domain Eukaryota; kingdom Metazoa; phylum Chordata; class Mammalia; order Cingulata; family Chlamyphoridae; genus Tolypeutes; species Tolypeutes matacus. The sequence goes on along the minus strand of JAKSZT010053816.1, from coordinate 3,364,643 downwards.
TCGTAGCGCCCCCCTTTTCCCAGCTAGGAAATATTTCCACTCCCTTCTGAATCCTCAACAATCAGTCCCTGTTAGTAGAGGATGTGATTGGGAGGTTTGTATATCTTTAGCCCCTTGCAGGCTCCAAGGCAAACAATGGTGCAGCCCCACCAGCCTGGAAGGGCTCTCGGGACAGGGCAGACCAAACCTGGGAGTCCAAAGCAGGGTCAGCCCCAGGCTCTCTCTCCCCTCTCCCGTGGAGTCCTCAACAATTAGTCCAGGCTAGAAGAGAGGGAGGTTGCAAGGGTCGGTTTTCTCCAGTCCTTTCTAGGCTCCCAGGGCAAACCGCCGTGTGGAAGGGTCCGTGGGGCTCTGCAGACTAAATTTCAGGTCAGAACCTGAGTCAGCCTAAGGCTGTGTCCCTCTCTCTCCCCTTTCCAGGAGTGGCTGATCCCTGAAGTCCCCTTTGTCTGTGGTCTCAGGCCCAGGGGCCTGAGAATTCTGAAGAGTGTGGGGGAGGGTGCCGGCAGCAGCAGAAGCTGCTACTTGCAACTTACAGTTCTGTAGTCGCGATTTCCCTCTTCTGTCCCTCTCTCCTCTGGGTGGTGTGCAGCCTTCACCTGCTGTCCTAAACCCTAGAAGATCTTTTTCGGGCCTGTTTCAGCTTGTCCTCTACCTATTTTTCTGGAGAAGAGATTCCCGTGTCTTACTAGTCCGCCATCTTCCCGGAAGTCTCAATCTTGTGGTATGATTTACGGTCCAGAGTGCACCTCTCCCCCACCCCCTAATCAGGCTAAGACTGCACTTTATCTGAAACCACATCCTTGCTTGACTCTTCCCTTCTTTAGCCTGCTTCTCTCGAGTCCTCCCAGGTTTTTCCTGAAGAGCAGGTCCTGTAAATCACATGCACCCGAATCCATGCCTCAGCCTCTGCTTCTAGAGAATCTGGTCTAATACAACTGGTGTCACTGGCATCATTTTATAGTTTCCATCCAGTAATAACATATGTGATGACAATGCATTGGTAAGATACCTAATTTCTTTCTTCTCTTTATAGACTCATACTTGGGACTTCAGAGATCATCTAACCATTTTATAGATGAGGAAAGAGAGTCTCTCGGAGAGAAGTGACTTACCTAAAGTCATACTGCAGGTACTGGTGCCCCTTTCCCTTTGGGTTTTATATATATATATTCCAGTATTTCAGCTTATTTTCTTAGAACAGCATCTCAGAAATGGAGTTACTGGGCCACAGTGTATTATACGTATTGCAAACTTGATACTTCCAACCATATTGCCATCTGATAGTGTGAAACTTCTTGCCAATAATGAGTATTACCATTTTTTAAAAAATCTCACTTTAAGCGAAAAGAGGAACTCATTGCTTTACATTTTAAAAATTTGTAGTAAGGTTGTACTTTTTTCATGTATTTACTAGCTATTTGTGTTCCCTGTTTTGTGGATTTTCCTCATTTGTTTTGGGCTTTCAAAATAAATAAATAAACCTATTAAAATAGGTTTTGAAGAACACTTTGGAAAAAATATAATTTACTAGTTGTGGACTTGGTTAAGCCCTTGATTTATCATGTGATTTCTCCAGAGCAACATTTTCTATCTGCTCTGTGGCAAAGTGTATGGGAGAAGATTTGAGTCTGAAGAAATTCCATAAGTAATTAATACTCTACTTTATTTACCTCTCTCCCCAGAAGTGAGATGGAATGTCTGAAAAAAGAGGTTTTCTTTTTTTTTTTTTTTTTAAGATTTTATTTATTTATTCATTTATCCCCCCCTTGCTGCTTGTGCTCGCTGGGTCAGCTAACCACGCCATGTGGGCGGGCTTGCCTTCACCAGGAGGCCCCGGGAACCGAACCCGGGGCCTCCCATATGGTAAATGGGAGCCCTACTGATTGAGCCACAGCCGCTTCCCTCTTTTTTTTTTTTTAAGATTTATTTTATTTATTTCTCCGCCCTATCCCCCCCACCCCCACCATTTTCCGCTCGCTGTCTGCTCTCTGTGTGTTCTTCTGTGTCTGCTTGTCTTCTCTTTAGGTGGCACTGGGAACTGATCCCGGGACCTTCTAGAGTGGGAAAAAGTGCTCAAGCCCTTGTGCCACCTCAGCTCTCTGGTCTGCTATGTCTTTCACTGTCTCCCCTCTGTGTCTCTTTTTGTTGTGTCACCTTGCTGCGTCAGCTCTCCATGTGGGCCAGCACTCCTGTGCGGGCCAGCTTGTCATGCAGGCCAGCTTGCCTTTCACCAGGAGGCTCTGGGAATTGAACCCTGGACCTGCCATATGGTAGATGCATGCCCAATCGCCTGAGCCACATCCGTCTCCCAAGAATTTCTAATCATAAGATGCAATGTGATAACTTAAAAAAATATTTTAAGTGCACTGGAGGCAGAAACGAAAGCATCCTGGTGGAGCCAGAAAATATATGCATATTTATGAAGAAACACTGAAAGCAGGTGGATGACATTGTTCAAAACACAAGGATTAGGACAATACAACCCATGTACCCTGAAGATACTAATAAATATAGATGCCTTTAGTGTTAGGTTTGTCTTATAATTTCAACTTGTGATTTTGAAAACATTTCTCACTTAGTTATTTTCTTATTTCAGAAACTGGGTGTTTTAGTTTCCTTGATTGCTCAAGCAAATACTATGCAGTGGGTTGGCTTAAACAGTGGGAATTTATTAGCTAACAGTTTTTGAGGCTAGGAAAAAGTCCAAATCAAGGTGTCATCAAAACAATGCTTTCTTCCTGAAGACTGGTGTTCTGGGACTAGCTGCCAGGGATCCTAGGTCCTGAGCTCCTCTGTCACATGGCAAGGCCTCCCCTGGCATCTCCTTTCTCTTCCAGTTTCTGTTGACCTTCAGCTTCTGGCTTCCCATTGGTTTTCTCTCTGTGTGTTTGAATTTCATTGCCCTTATAAAGGACTCCAGTAATAGGATTAAGAACCACCCCAATTTAATTGGGGCACACCTTAACTGAAGTAACCTCATCACAGGGATGGATTAAGTTTAAAAACATATTTTTCTAGGGTACCTACAGCTCCAAACCACCACACTTGGTGACATTTAAAAAATCAAGTTGAATAGACAGTTAACACTGAAAGTCAACCATGCATTTCAGCATCCTTCTCCCTTAATGTAGTGTTATCATTCATCTATTTTCATGACAAAAAGTTTAAGTTGGCTGAAAAATTTTCAAGAGATAAGCCTAAATTCTGTACTGAAATTCTTAAAGCTTGCTCTCTAGCTAAGGTGACCTTTGTTTTGGAAAATATGAGAAAATAAGCTCAATTAATTCTGAGAAGTCGAAAGAAGGATCCTGAAATACCCCACTAGCTTCTTCAGACATTTCATTTAACCTAGCACATTCCTCACAGCAGCTATTCCAAATCTTCTCCACTTTCCCCAAACCCTTCTAAGCTGTATGGAGATGACCATGGCTGGGTGACCTTCCTCATCCAAGCTCCTCCTCATGGCAAAGTATTCCCATCTCTACCCCCACTGAATTATATGTTCTTTTAGGGCAGCCAGCTTTCTGGTCTTTATGGCCTCCTATAAAGAGACAAAGGAGAGAGTGCCTTGTTCATAGGAATGTGTCAATGACTAAGATTTTTTAAATGATCGGGCAAAATTAGCTTAAACATATGGACCCCAGATTTTATTTGTGGTCAGTCCCTGATGAAAGCCAACTGCCTTGGAGTAATGAACTAAGAAGAGCACAGCAGAGTGCTTCCTGTAGGCCCGGGTTTGTACCTGATTCTACTGCTCCCTAGCTTGGTGATCTCGGACAGGCTGTATAACCTCTCAACCCTCATATCCCCCAGAGACTTCATCTCTAAAGTGAAGATTTAAAAGTTCCGACTTCATAGAGATCTTGGGAGGAGTAAATCAGATAAGGGATTTGGCACAGTATGTGCCCTTAGTAGGTGCTCAAAAAAGATATAAAGAAATCTCCAGTAACTTTGAAGTCTTATATAATCAGTAGCAAACATCTGAACAATTTGCCAGGTTTGTAAACTGCTTTACTAATCTATGTCATATGCAGATGTGCATCAAATGAAGCAGATGTGGCTCAAATGATTGGGCATCTGCCTACTTTATGGGAGGACCCAGGTTTGATCCCCGGGACCTCATGGTAAAAAGGCGAGCAGGCGAGCCTGGCCCGCGCAGTGAACCATGCAGCACGATGATGACTCAACAAAAAGAGAGACCCAGGGGAGAGTCAAGGCGAGATGCGCCAGAAACCAGGACCTGAGGTGGCGCAAGTGACAGGGTGCCTCTCTCCCACATCGGAGGTCCCTAGGATCAAATCCCGGTGAAGCCTGGAGGAGAAAAGTGAGAAGAGAAGGCAAGAAACAGACACAGAAGGTCACCCAGCGAATGGACACAGACAGCAAGTGGGGGGGCAGGGGGGAAGACTCTAGTACATGTGGTTCATGCTTGCAAAACAGGCAAATAAAAATAATAATTAAAAAAAAAAAAGGGAAGTGGGTATTGAAGAAGAGCTAGTAGGGGTTGTTTCCTGACCCTGTTATCCTGATTTTAGAATTTCTGTCTATTTCTTTCTCCTCCTGCATTTCATTGATGGAGGAGAAAACAAATGAACTGTTTCACTTTCCCATTAAGCTCTAGGTATCACTTCTTACATGCTCTGTTTCCCATAAAGCCTCGCTCAGTACCTGGCATAAGGCAGATGCATTTAGTATCTGTGAAACTGAATTATTGAATTCTCATGCCCCTTCTCATGAATGGACTCTTAGATTAGTTTTCTTCTAAACTTGTCTGCTTGTATCTTTACAGATCGTTTTTTTGTTTTGTTTTGTCTTTTGTTTTTTGTTTTTTACAGGGGAGAGCGCGAACGCAGTCCCCCACTACCACAAATTATGCAGTTGAGTTTCCCGCATTTGGGGAAATTGCAGGGGTCAGCACATCCGGAGTGCAATGGATAAGCCTCGCCCTGGGAAAACCACCTTCGTGATCATGGTATCTCCCCCGCCAGGTAAGTATTTTAGAGATCGTTTTTATTTTGCAAACTCTAAAGCATTTCCTCTGATATTCCTATCAGAACATAACTCAATCACAAAAACTTCAAGGCAGAATAATTAATATGTTCATTGTTCATCAATTCACTCAGCTGCCTATTGTATTTTCTTCAAAGGAAGAAGACAGTATCTACATATAGAAGTGCTTGTAGACTGGATCTGGGGGTGGGATCAATCCCACCCAAGCAATATGGCTGAGGGTAATGGAGAGGTAATTTCTTAAAGGAAATTTGGACACTGTTAGAAGGGAGGATTATGGGTGCTGGACTATAAACTACTCCAGGCTGTTGCCACTGCTTGGCTTCTGTGCCTTCCTTTTTATCCTCCTTTCCATAACTTATCCTTATGACTTACAGTGTTCCCCTTACCCAATGGCTATTTCATGGTAGAAGATGTCAGAGAAAACAGACAAGGATGACTATTCAGGAGCTGCTAATGCAGGAGAGAGAGAGAGAGAGAGAGAGAGAGAGAGAGAGAGAGAGAGAGAGAAAGAGAGAGAAACTTAACTCCATCAAGACAAAGGACAGTAAGGTTTTTAAGGGCTGGGAGTGGGTGGGAGGAAAAGCCTGGAAGAGAGTGAAGGGGGGTTGGTCAGTGGGATGGATGAGGGATTTACTGAGGTTGCAGGTAGAACCACTTGGTTGGGAATGTTTTCATTTGTGGTAATTAGGCCACCTGGAGTCTGTAAGGGTTGAGCACAGAAGAGGAAGATAAGGCACTACTAGCCTTGGGGTAGCAGGAAGCACCATAAGGGCCAGGGTGAGAAGAGAGGGGAGGGGAAGGTTGGAGATTTATTTAAAATAATCAGGATCTGAAGTTGTCCTTTTTCCTTGCCCCCTACCCCAACCCTGCAGTCTTAGTTGTTTTTTCTCACCAGTCTCACAGCTGCAAGATTAGTGTTTTTTTGTTTTTAAAGATTTATTTATTTACTTTATCCATTTTAGCCCCCCCCCCCGGGGGGGGTTGCAGTTTTTTGTCCATTCGTTGGACAATTCTCTGTGTTTGTTTCCTGCCCTCTGTTCTCCTGCTTCTCCTCCAGTCTTCACTGGGATTGGATCCTGAGGACCTCCGATGTGAGAGAGAGGTGTTCTGCCACCTGTGCCACCTTGGTTCCTGGTTTTCAGCACGTCTCATCTTGGCTCTCCCCTGTTACATCATCATCTTGCTGCGTGGCTTGACAGGGCCTGGCGGCACGCACATGCACCTTCTATATATTTTTTTTTATTTTACCAGGAGGTCCTGGGGATCAAATCCAGGTCCCTCCATACGGCAGGCAGATGCTCAACCATTTGAGCCACATCCACCCCCCCAAGATTAGTTTAAAGTAGTGAGGACAGGGAAGGGAATGAGAGAGGGTGCTGGAGGAAGAAGGCTGGCAGCTTGGTCAAGGGAAAGAAAAGCAGCCTTGGACAGAAGTGAGAATTGTTGTTGGATAGTTGAATGAATAAAAGCTGACTTTCATATTAAAAAAAAAAAAAGTGCTTATTTGCTTTTTTTCTCTGATACTTTTAAATGTCAATGAGGTCTTCTTGTCTTTGTGTTTGATTTTCTAAAATAACATCTGACTAGAGTGACATCTACTGGTAAAATTGAGCTCAAAACCAAGGAGAAGGAAAGCATATAGCCTCAAAGTTATGTTGGCAATTCATTTTTCCCTAGTCCAGGCAGACATGCAAATCAGCATTCTGTGATGAGAATTCCTAAACCACTTCATTAAAATCACTCTTCTGTTAATGATTTCTGATTCTTAAAAGCTTTTCTGTTTGAAATACTACTGTTATCTTTGCTGAAAAATCATAGACCAAGCTGCCAGGCAGCCTTTTGAAAGGATCATGTATGAGAAAGTGCAATGAACCTTAGAAAGAGATTGCGTTGAACTAGCACCTCATATTGAACTGAAAGGTTGGGAGCCATGGCTAACAATATTACCACGACCACTGGATTCTAGGTCTCACAAATGAATTATTATTTAAAAATTAATTTGTATGCCAGCTTGGAATCTTGTCTTACATATAGTCCTATGATAGTGGCAGTGAAGTGGACACTTAAAACCCTGAGAGAAGACTGGTTTGTCTGGCTAGAGGAACCAGGAAAACTGGCCTCCACAGAATGTGTGTACGTGTATGCGCCGGGGGAGGGGAGTCCCTGTTATGTTTTCTCTTTTTTTCCTGCTGCTTCAGCCTAAAGGTGACCCAGTTGCACCCAATAAGAAGAGGAATAAAATTATGAGAGAAAACTGACTTTCTGGAACAGGATAAAGGGTCCTTGACTAGGAGCCAGAGAGTGTAGGAGAAAGAGCAGAGAGGAAAGAGCTGGAGAAAGGGATCCTCTAATTTTGTGTATTGTTAGAGGTTCCCCCTTACAAGGTTTGCAATGACTAACAGGTCATAAGACTGTGACTCAACTCTCCCATGACATAAATTGAAGAAAGGCAGCCTCCAGCCATAATCGGTTGAGCAAGCCATAGCCTACAGGCAGCTCATCCCCTCCCAAAAATAAACAAAATGGAGCAGATACGGGCCATCACCCCCTCCGGGCCCAAGCACCACCAACCCCTCCCACATTCCAAGACCTCCTAGCCCACTCCCCGCTGGCCATTTGGCCCCAAGCTGTACTTGGTTTCCCCATCTATTGATGTACTGTATAAAGTCATATCCACCACCCTCCACGGGTGGGCTGAAGTCTCTCTTCAGACCCCCACCATGCCGGTGGGGGCTGAATTCTACTCTTCAGACCCCCTCTGTTGGGAGAGCTTCCCAATAAACTTTCTGCCTGCAATCGTCAGTTTCTGCGTCCCAGTGAGCGCCATTTTTCTCTTAACATTTGGTGCTGAAAAACCCAGGGCTGGTGTCGCTGGGACTGACTGATTGGTGAGGAATCTCCACCCTGCCATTGCCAAGAGAACCCATCCAACCCCAGACACCGAATCATAGCTGGGTGAGTCAAGGATTTCTCCGCCAGAGGATACTGTTCTCTCTTCTCTTTCCATTGTCCAGGATAACCCACCAAAAAATCCTAGTGCTAGGTCAGTGATCCTCACTGTCCCTGAGGGCCATGGTGGCAGGAAGCCTGCGTCCTCGTGGGAAGAGACCCCTTGACTCTGGAGACATCCAGTCCCAAGTGTGGTCTCCTATTTCCTCGGATAATTTCCAACTGATTCGGGGATACCTGTCTCACTCAGAATCTCCCCTGTCCTTTCCTTTCTAGAGATCCTTAGTCTCACCCACACCACCTAAAATGGGGAATTCAATTTTGGCCCCCCAAAAACCATGCCTCTGGGTTGTCTCCTTCATAACCTTAAAACTCTAAACCCAGAAGGAGACATTAGACCTAAAATGCTCATTTTCTATTTGACCTCTGTGTGGCCACAATATGAATTGGGCAATGAAAGTAAATGAAAGTAAACTTCGATTTCCAAGTTCTCTGAGACTTACAGAACTTTATCTAGTGCAGTGGCAAGTGGCCCGAGGTTCCTTATGTTCAGGCCTTTTTCTATCTCATAACCTCCCCTCCGTCAATCCTGTTCCTCTTACTAAATTATTCTTTTACACCAAAAACCTCCTCAAAAGCCTTCTTCTTCCTCCCTTCCACCCCCCAAATCCCCTGAAAACCTCAACTTTGATCCAGCTGACCGAGCTCCTCTTACACCTCCTCCATATATACCTCCAGTGTCACCTCCACCCCGACCCTCCTCGTTCTCTAACTCTCCTTCCTCTCCCTCCTCATCATCACCGCCTTCTGCCCCAACTTGCTCCCCTCCTCATACCCGCTCGTGAGGACTACCTGCCTCGTTGCTACCCTCCATCTTTGTCGCTGATCCCAATACCCTGCCTCCCAACTCTATACAGACGCCAGCTCCCCTCTTACGCCTCCAGTAAGTATCAGGGGCTGAAGAAATAGTTAGAGTACATGTCCCTTTTTCACTCTCAGATTTAAGTCAGATAGAAAACTGACTAGGATCATTCTCTGAAAACCCTGCCACATACATTAAGGAATGCCAACACCTCATCCACTCCTATGACCTCACCTATCAGGATACATAGGTTACTATTACTTCCTCAACTACCCCAGAGGAAAAAAGCCATATCTGGGCTGCTGCTACCACTTTCGCAGACTCTACACATATCCAAGATCCTAACAGACCCCTGGCAGGCCCCACCGCAGTTCCAACCACTAACACTCCTTGGTATCACCAGCCAGGGTCCCCTGACCTTCACTATATGGCCCACTTTTTAACTGCATGAAAAAGGCCACACTCAAAGCAGTTAATTATGATAAAATTAAAGAAATTTCACAGAAACTTGATGAAAACCCAGCTGCTTTCATGAATAAATTGACTGAGTCTATCCTTAAATACACCAGTTTAGATCCTGAGTCATACTCCAGTCAATTGTACCTACATATCCACTTTATCATGCAACCTTATCCAGACATTAGAAAGAAGTTAAAAAGTTAGAGGACAGCCCTCAAATCCCTCAGAAAGACTGATTAAAGTGGCATTCTAAGTCTTTGACAACAGAGAAGAGGAAGCCAAATTAGGAAAACATAAACGGGATCAGGCTAAAGCTTCCCTCCTAGTTGCTGCCCTCAGGTTCAATTCTCAGAAACCTACTTCTTCTTCTTCCCTCCAGCCACCCCTGGGACCCTGTTTCAAGTGTGGAAAGGGTGGGCATTGAGCACGCTCCTGCCCTGATCTCAGGCCCCCACTGGGGCCTTGCCCTGTGTGTTGCCACAAAGGTCAGTGGAAGTCGGACTGTCCTAAAAGCCCTGTTTCCAGGAAAGTTCCTCCAGTGCACCCCACAGACCCGGAGCCAGGATCTTCCTTTCCAGACTTCTTGGACTTGTGAAAGACGACTGACGGGTCCTGGGTTCGGAACGGCCTCACATCTCCATCAGTAAGTCCGAACTGAGGGTTATCATCAAGGTTGGAGGTAAGCCAATCTCCTTTTTTTTTTTTTCTTCATTTTTTATATCTCACCAGTTCTTTTATTTTCTTGAACTGCCATGCATGGTAAAGGAATTCTCAACATATAGTAGAGGAATGTGCTTCCACAAAGAGTTTTGGAAATAATTCAAAACAATTCTTTGGTCATCGTAAGAACCTGCAACCCGGAATCAGGCGTCAGGTATCAGAAGATTGAATGTAGTCTGGGGAACTGTATTAGTCAGCCAAAGGGATGCTGATGCAAAGCACCAGACTCTGTGGGCTTTTATAAAGGGTATTTACTTGGGGTAGAAGCTTACAGTCACAAGGCCCTAAAGAGTCCAACTCAAGGTACTGTAAGAGGTACTTTCTCACCCTAAGTCATTGGCCACCTGTTGAAGCAAGATGGCGGGTGATGTCTACAAGGGTTTGGCCTTCCTTCTTCCTCTTAAGGCTCCGTGGTCCCAGCTTCTTCTGATCTCAGCCGTAGACTGGCATAGGACTCATCTCTCTCCCCGGGGCTCATTTCTTTCTGGGCTCAGCTGCTCTGTTCTCTTCATAGGGTCAGCTGTAAACTGTCAGGCTCATCTCTCTTCCTGAGGCCTCTGCTGTGTCTATTGAGCTGTCTCTCTTCCTCTGTGTTCTTCTTCTCTGTGTACAATCTCCTTTTTAATTGATACAGGGCCACATATTCGGTCCTCTTAGAACATTCAGGACCTTTATCCACTTCCTCAATCTCTATTGTGGGGGTTGATGGCATCCCTTCTTTTCCTTTAGTTACCAAACCAATCATATGCTCGATAGAAGATCACACATTCTCCCATCAATTTCTTATAATCCCTACCTGTTCCTCCCCTTTCCTAGGTCGTGACATATTGTCCAAATTCCACTCTTCCATTTCATTTACTCTCTCGTCCTCTCAAACCAACTTCCTTCTCCTCGCATCCACCCTGCCCTCCCCCTCCCTGATTCCCTGTAACATTCCTGACATTCTTCCTGTACACTAGGCAGAAGTAAGTCCACAGGTCTGGGATACTAATTCTCCTTCAGTCGCAACACACCACTCCCCTGTTAAGATAGTCCTAAAAAACCCTTCCTCTTTCACAAACATTCCTCAGTATCCCCTGTCCCTCTGTGCTTGACAAGGTCTTTTTTTTTTTTTTTTTTTTTTTTTTTTTTTTTTTTTTTTTTTTTTT
>JAKSZT010053816.1:3258985-3353089 GCA_026826555.1 Tolypeutes matacus | reverse complement strand
TTTTTTTTTTTTTTTTTTTTTTTTTTTTTTTTTTTTTAGTTTTTTTAGTTTTATTTTATATACAAAGAACTAGCATTGTTTTAGTCTGGTAGATGTCCTGTACACTCCATTCAAGGAAGATCAATCAGTCCAACTTGATGAAGCCTATATCCTTTGTATACTGATAGAAACACTGGCGGCACATATCGAGACCATATTTCCAGATCAGACCATGTCGGTTTGAGCAGATGCGGCAAGAGCAGGAACCCTGGCCGAATTTTCGTGGATGGCTCCAGTAGAGCTGCTGGTGACACATCTTGCTCTCAGGGCGCAACGAGGGAAAAGGCTCGACAAGGTCTTAAACCCACTATTGACAAACTGTGCTGCTGGTCTTTTATGTCCAACCAATTCACCCTTTAACACCCCCATCCTGGCAGTAAAGGTTCCAAATGGGAGCTATCGCCTTGTACAAGATCTTAGAACTATTAATGAAGCCACACTGCCTATTGTTCCCCTAATTCCTAAATCGTACAGTCTTTTGTCACATATACCTGCTCAAACTACACATTTTACCGTAATTGACCTCAAAGATTCCTTTTTCACTATTCCCCTAGACGATACTTCCCAAGACATTTTTGCTTTCTTGTAGGTGGACCCTGAGGACCCTCTAAACCCCCAACAGTCAACGTGGATGGTCCTCCCCCAGGGCTTTAGAGATAGTCCTCACATTTTTGGACAGGCTCTATACTGAGATCTCTACAATTTTTAAAAACAGAAGTAACCTATCTAGGTTTTCATCTCTCCCCCTCATATAAGCATCTAACTGCAGACCGAATCCAACCATCAGGGACTATCCCCTCCCACATACCAGGGCAGATCTCCTTAGGGCTAGTCAACTTTTTCCATCTCTGGATTCCAAACTTTGGACCTGTATCTAAACACTTCTACCAAGCTGCTTCTGGCAATCTGCGAGAGCCATTTGATCACTCTCAATCGCTCAAATCCACCTTCTGTGAACTTAAAGAAGCCTTAATGACTGCACCTGCTCTAGCCTTTCCTAACCCAGCCAAACCCTTTTCCCTCTACGTCAATACCTGACCTGGATATGCGCTAGGAATCTTAACACAACCCTACAGCCATGATAATCGAGTCATTGCGTACTTCTCCAAACAGTCAGATCGTGTAACCCTTGGTTGGCCCACTTGCCTCAAAACCATCGTCACTGCTTCCTTTCAGGTGCAAGAAAGCTTTAAACTATCACTGATAAATCATCTCGATGGTTTTTCCTCACATTCCTTATCTCCTCTCTTAACTCACAAAGCTACCGCATCTATCTCCTCCACCCACCAAACCTTCCATGCTGCTTCTGCAAAACCCTGGAGTCTTCCTACACTGCTGTCCTCCTCTCAATCCTGCCACCCTCCTTCCCCCCAAACCCAACCAACCCCCAGAAATGCCTGACACTAATTACACACATGATTGTAGTGAAGTGCTTGATCTCCTTGCCAAACCCCTTCCTAATATTTTAGACACCCCTCTTCCTAATCCTACTCATCTGTGGTTTATTGATGGCAGGTCTACGAAACTTACCAACACCACTCAGGCCGGATACGCTATTGTTACTTCAGCGGAAACTGTTGAGTCAGGTCCCCTTCCCCCCCGGCACTACCTCACAACAAGCTGAGCTCGTAGCCCTCACCAGAGCACGAGTCAGAGGCAAGGGGCAAGCCCTAAACACCTACACTGACTCCAAATACGCATATCACATCCTACACTCAAAGGCCCCCATCTGACGGGAGAGAGGGCTCCTAACTTCTAGCAGATCCTCCATTGTCAACAAAGATCTCATCCTACAATTACTCAAAGTGGCCTCACTTCCAACCCAAGCTGCTATAATTCACTGCAAAGGGCACCCAAAATCGAATTCCCATGTATCTGTTGGCAATAACCGAGCTGACGCTGAAGCCAAAGCGCAGGCTACCCAACCCTACTTAGGTTCACACTCCACTGTCACACCCATTCCCCTAGCACTTTCATATCCTGCCCCCCCTTATACACCTGAAGAAACTTCAAAGTTTCCCCCTTATTGGAGCAAAACAAATTGAGGGGTGGTTCTTGAAAAATGGAAAAATTCTTTTACCTGAATTAAAAACACACAACATTCTCACCTCCCTGCACAACCAGTACCATGTAGGACACAAACCACTTTCACAACTCTTATCTAACTCTCTACACTGCCCTGAACTCTTAAAACATTTAAAAGAAATTACAAAAAGCCGCTCTATTTGTCAACAAACTAATATCCATGGAGGCTCTACAGCTCTCTCTTTCACAGCTCACCAATTTAGAGGTTCTAAGCCAGGACAAGACTGGCAATTAGACTTTACCCACAGGCCACCTGTGAGGAAGGTTAAATACCTCTTGGTCTTTGTAGACACCTTTTCCAGATGGGTTGACGCATTTCCAGTCACCTACGAGCAGGCTGATGTTGTAATTAACATCCTGGTAACAGAAATAATTCCCAGATTTGTCCTCTGCAGTCAGATAACAGGACAGCCTTCACCTCACAGATCACAAAAGGGGTTTTTAGTGCCTTAGGAATTACCTGGAAGTTACATATTCCTTACAGACCTCAATCCTCTGGAAAAGTCAAGTGTATGAACAGGATCCTAAAACAACACTTAACCAAATTAACAAAGCAGGTTCAGACAGCATGGACTGAACTTCTGCCCTTAGCTCTCATGAGGATTCGAACCCTTCCTCGAAAACCACACTTCCTAAGCCCCTTTGAAATCATGTATGGATGCCCTTTTACCCTTGCCAATATACATTCCCCCACCACAATCATCAGATTTCAAAAGCAATATAGTCATCCTAACACAAATGCATTCATTCCTGCATCAACTAACTGACTCCACTCCTCCTGCGCTGGAAGCTTCTGTCCCCTCGCTGCCTATTCATCCAGGTGACTGGGTATACCTAAAGGCCTTACACCCCAAGCCTTTAACCCCAAAGTGGATGGGTCCTTTTCTTGTCCTTCTAACCACCCCCACTGCAGCAAAACTTTAAAACTCTCCGTCATGGGTACATTTTTCCAGATTAAAGCCTGTGCCACCACCTTCTGTAGACAGCAAATTACAAAATCCTGAAGCTCAAGATATATATACCTGTGAACTTCTTGGAGACCTATGCTTGAAACTCACAAAAAAATGAGTTTCTCATCTGATTCATGCACCGAATCGTACAGTCAACAACTCAGGAATACATGACCGGTGTCTTCTTGCTACATGAACGCTAGTACCAAGCTCTTCAGGACCTGAAATCAGAACCCACTGGACAGAACAGAAGGGAACCCTTTGCCGCCCTATAACAGCAGGAAGTAGCCAGACTGAGTCAACGTCCCAAATCCCCTCACCCTTCTGTTCTGCCCAGTATTCCCATTACTTAGGTCCTTCATCATATATATATATAAAGTCAAAGAGTTAGGAATGTTAGAGGTTCCCCCTTAGAAGGTTTGCTATGATTAACAGGTGATAAGATGGTGACTCAACTCCCCCAAAGAAAGGCAGCCCCTAGCCATAACCAGTTGAGCAAGTCATAGCCTACAGGCAGCTCATCCCCTCCCAAGAATAAACAAAATGGAGCAGATAAGGGCTATCACCCGCTCCAGGCCCCAGCACCACCAACCCCTCCCACATTCCAAGACCTCCTAGCACACTCCCCTATTCTTCAGACCCTCTCCATTGGGAGAGCTTCCCAATAAACTTTCTGCCTGCATCTATAATGGGAAACTGTAGTCTGTAAATCTGCCCTCTTTATCATTCTTCAGCCCCTTACCCTCTACCAGGGACCCGTGATCTGCTATTTTCTCCCGTTTCTCTTCCCTCCCTACCTTAAATTATTGGCCTAACTAACCCGACGTGATCTGAAATTCATTTCTGCAGCATAAGTCAAGAACCTAGATTAAATCTGGTAGCATATGTACAGATTATAAATGCCCAAGCTTTACTTGTGTGTTGATCCGCGCAGAGGGGACATGGCTCTCTGCGTCCCCGAGAGCCCTGTTTTTCTCTAACATGTATAAACTCATATAAATCTCAGGCTCACTCCTGAGCAGTGCAGGTATGGTACAGGTCAAAGCAGAGTGAAGGTTTTGAGAACTGAACTGTGATATAAAAGACTATCCATGTCCCAGACTAAACTATGAGTACTAAATACACCAAGCAGACCCAAAGGCACAGCAAAGGCTTTGAAAACTTGACTGTAATTGAATTATTATTGAAAGAGTTCTTATTCTGTTATTATTCATCACTGCCTGTAGGTGACACAGAATTTTGTAATCCAAAGCTCACCAGATGAATTGCCTGATTAAAAAAGCAACAACAATGACACAAAACTACACTATTCTCCATAGTATTTTTAATTGGAGCCAGAGTCTCACAACATAATATTAAAATTATCCAGGACATAATCCAAAATTAAGTGATATACGAAGAACTCAGAAAATGTGACCAATTCTCAAGGGAAAAGATAATCAAAAGATGCCAACTCAGTGGAGCTGTTAGTTCATTGTTTGAGAGCCTGCTTTGCATATACAAAGTCCCAGGTTCAATGCCCAGTACCTAAAAAAAAAAGATGCCAACTTAAGGTGACCCCAATGTTGGGGTTATAAGACAAAGACTTTAAAGCAGCTGTTATAACCATCCTGCATGAAGTAATATTCTGGAAATAAATAGAAAGTTAGAAGTACTCAGAAAAATAGAAACTATAAAAACAATCCAAACGAAAACTTTAGAACTGAAAAATATAATATCCAAAAAACAAAAGAAAAGAAAAGAAAACAAAACAAAAAACTGCAGGAAACCAGTGTATAGTAAGGAATTTGGCCCCCAAAAGAGGTCTGGCCTTTGTCCCAGCTCCTGGAGAATAGCCACTACATCCTTGAATTTTCCCATGATAAAAATTCTTTGTAATTCATGATGACCCTTGAGATCACATCTGACAGTTTATGCCAGGGAGATTACTCAGGGTAGGGCCAGTCATACCTGTAGTCTAAGGGTAGGGACTGGGTATATCAGAAAATCTCAACCATGTGATTAGGGGGTTGGGACTTTGAGCCACATCATACCAGCCCAACCTCCAGGAAGGAGAGGGGGAACTGGAGGTTAATTTCAACCACAGGAGCACCGATACAATCAGTCATGCCTACATAATGAAATCCCAATAAGAATTCTGGGCACTAAAGCTTGGGTGAGCTTCCCAATTGGTAATAGAGATCAAAGTGCTGGGAGGAAGATGTATCTTGGCTCTACAGGGAGAGGTCACAGGAGTTTTTGGAGTCTCTCCTAGACTTGAACCTACATGTCACTTCTTGTCTATATCTTTTCTACTGTGATAAAACTGTAATTGTAAATATTGTGTTTTCTTAAGGTATGTGACTCATTCTAATAAATTCTTGAACCTGAGGATGGTGGGAACTCCTGAATTTGTAGACAGTTGGTCAGAAGTATGGGTGGCCCAGGAACCCCAAACTTGTGGCTGGTGTCTAAAATGAGAGTAGTTCGTGGAGACTGTGTCCTTAACCAATGGGCCATCAAGTCTGCGAATTACTCTCAAATATTAACTTTTAAGGGAATCTAGGAATTCATTGTACAATTCTTACAACATTTCTGTAATTCTGGTATTATGTCAAAATTAAAAGTTCATAGAAAAACAAAGTTTATATGAAAGCCAGTTTGGAACATGGTTTCTCTCTTATACACAAGCATATAAAGTTGGTTAAGTTCCCAAGGTAGCCAATAAACACTTATTTAACACATAATGTAGTTGAATACTATGCCCTCCCAAGGGGATTAAAAAGGAAGAAAGCAATACTGTTTTCATACTACTGATTCAACCAAAAGGGAAAACATTAAAATTGAATAACATATTTTATTAATCTTTCCCTTGGTGTGGAGAAACTATTGTACAATTGTTTAATATTCAATTGCCAGTTTGGAAAATTGGGGAGAAAGAAACCAGTTGGTGTTGAGGAAAGAATGGTAGAAAATTAAGAAACAAGTGCTCAGGTACCCCTAGAGAGGAAGGGAGGAGAGTTTAAGGATGGTTTTATTTTGAATTGGTTTAAATGGAAGATATTTGAGCATATTTATATGCGGAGGGGATGGACCTGGGGTAGAAGGAATAGTTGGAATTATCACAGAGTGAAACAAAATAAAAAATATACAAGAAAGGATGGGATCTTAAGTAATGTTTTTTCTTTTTTTTCCTGTTTTTTACTTTACCATTAAAATTTTTTAAAAATTATAAAACTTTAGGACCAATATTGAGGATGTCAACTTTTGATGCCAGAAAGGGGTGTTCTCAGGTGCACACTGAAGACGGTTGCACATCCCTGTCTCCTCTAGTGTACTTTGGTCCTTCCTCCATTGCTGGCTTCTCTTTATTTCCGCAGCTGATCCAGGTAACCCCTGACCTGGTTCCAGGTTCCAGTTCCTCCTCCTCCCAGGAGGAACCTACCAGGTAGGACCTGTGACACACATCTCCACTCACTTTATTAAAATTGCATGTTTATCTGCCATGTATGATTATTTTTTTTTCACCAGCTCTGCTCTTTGTTAATGTTTAAACTCACATATCTCATTCTGTTTAGTATCGCTTTCCTTTTGTTTTCACCCTGTTCATCACCTCATCATTACTTCTCATAGAATTTGTTTTGGCTGGGGAAATTTATTAGCACATTACTTCTGTTTCTCTAATCGAGTGTTAGGTGCTTCTGCTTTCACAGAGAGCGGCTGGTTTGGCTACATGCTTGACTAGTGGAATTAGTGCCATTCTTTTGAGCTTTGTTTAGGCCCTCCCTGCTCCAAAGTCTTTGGAGTGAAGTCCAGAGCAATTCATCTCCTCATGTCTTTAAATGGGAAGTACGTGATCAATTAGAATGTGCTTTGGGTCAACAGACCTGTGTGTGGTCACTCTGTGTTTTGCTGACTGTATGGCTTCATACAAGTCTGTAAACTCTCTCATTCTCATTTTTTGCATCTGTAAAATAGGGGAGATAACATCAACCTCATAAGGTTATTCCAGGGATCAAATGAGATAAATATGTAAGGAGTGTTGACATGTGCTGGCACATGGCAGGGTTCAAGAAATGGTGACTGTTATTATAACCCTCCTTTTTTCCTGGCAGTTTCTAGAGCTGGGCTTTCCAATATAATAACCAATAGCCATATCTGGCTATTAGGCACTTGAAATATGGCTGATCCCAAGTGAAATGTGCTGTAACTATAAAATAGACACTATATTTGAAGACATACTATAACAAAAAATGTAAAATATCTCATTGTTAGGATTTGAATTATGTTCCCCACAAAAGGTATGTTCAGGTCCCAACCTCTGGTCCTGTGGGTGTGAACACATTTGTAAATAGGACCTTTGGAGATGTTATTAGCTAAGGCGTGCCCAAACTGAATGGGGGTGGGACTTAATCCAATACTGCTGAAGTCCTTACTAGCAAAGGAAATTAGACACGGAGAAGCTACAGGGAACAGCAGAAACTGGAATTCAGTGGAACCCAGAAGAGAGAGGAGAATGTGCCACCATGTGCATTGCCATGTGATGGAAAAGCCAGTGAACCCCAAAGATTGTCAGCCAACCAGAAGATACCAACACCAGAGGAAGCAAGTCTTCTAGGCTCTGAAACCATGAGCCAATAAATTCCTGTTGTTAAATTAACCCATTGTTTGAGCAGCTAGGAAACTAAAGCATCTCACTAATAATTTTTTATATTGATTACATGTTGAAATGACAATATTTTAAGTATCTTGGGTTAAATAAAATATATTATTACTTTTTAAAAACAATTTATTGAAGTATATCATTCATACACGAACATACGTAAACTATAAGTGTTCAGTAAACATTGTGATCTTACAAAACAAACATGTATAACATCATACAGGGCTCCCACATATCACCACCCCCACACACACAAACACCCTGCATTGTTGTGAAACATTTGTTAACAAATCATGAAAGAGCATCATCAAAGTATTACTACTAACTATAGTCCATATCTTCCTCCCCTATACATTTTTTAAGTATTTATTTATTTATTTATTTATTTACTTTTATCCATTTTTACCACCTGCCCCCCCCCATTTTTGCTGTTTCTGTGCCCATTCGCTGGGCAACTCTCTGTGTCCATTTCCTGCCCTCTCTTCTCATCCTTCACTGGGATTTGATCCTTGGAATCTCCGATGTGGGAGAGAGGCGTCCTACCACCTGTGCCACCTTAGTTCCTGCTTTTCAGTGCGTCTCATCTTGGTTCTCTCTTGTGTCACTCTCCTGTTACGTCATCATCTTGCTGCGTGGCTCGTGGGGCCTCGTGGCTCACCTGTAGATGGGGACTGCAGCGCACCTGTGCGCAGGGCCTGTTGGCCCACATGCCTTCTATGTTTTTCTTTTTTAAAAATTTTTACCAGGAGGTCCTGGGGGTCGAACCCAGGTCCCTCCATATGGGAGACATATGCCCAACCACCTGAGCCACATCCGTCCTCCTGCTATATCTCTTAAGGTTGGCCAAAGATACCCAAATTTACAGTCTTTCCCATACAGGATGGTCATATAATAAATCAGGCCTTAGTTTATCACCAGCATTCTAAAAACCAGACCTAGGGAGAAAAATTAGGTCTGGGGACACATGCATGGTTTCTAATATAGCGAATGTTTAGCCTACCCTGATTATCACAAAATCAGGACAGTGAGAATATTTGCATAAAATATATTATTTAAATTAAGTTCACCTGCTTCTTTTTATATTGTTTAATGTGACTACTAGAAAATTCAAAATTACACATGTGGCTTGTATTATGTTTCTACTGGACGGTGCTATTATAGTATCCTGATATTTGTCTGTGAAATGGGAAAAAAATTGACAAGTTGTTTGTGATCTTTCTTTAGGGATCACTCCCGGGTATGATTTCATGACCCACTTGATATCCATGCTGAGGATGTCATGTTGTCTTTAACACTTGTGGTGGTTTGAAGCCATATATACTCCAGAGAAACATGTTCTTAAACTTAATCCTTTCCTGTAGGTGTGGACCCATCAGTAGGACCTTTTTATGATATTTCTTCAGTTAAGAAGGTTTGACGCATCTCATCCAGGATGGGTCTTAAATCCTATTACTGGGGTCCTTTATATGCAGAGTGAAATTGAGACAGAGAGAGAGAAAGCACAGAGGGAGTTGCCAGAAGCTGAAATCAATGGAAGCCAGAAGAGAAGAGAGAGACCAGGAGACGCTGCCATGTGCTGTGCCATGTGACATATTAAGGATCAAGAATCGCCGGCAGCCAGCCCCAGAATGCCACAGTCTTTGGGAAGAAAGTATCACCTAGATGATGCCTTGATTTAGACTTTTTCCCAGCCACAAACAATGAGCAAATAAATTCCCATTGTTTAACCCGACCCATTTCATAGTATTAGCTTGAGCAGCCTAGGAAACTAAAACAACATATTTGACCTTAAACATCTGCTTTGTAATGTTAACTGCTTATTTCTTGTATGTAGAAGATCAAAGATATCAGTTAGTTATTTAGAGAGGCATCATCTGGAAAAGGTTGGCCAGACACCCAGTCATCTCTAAGGGAAAACATCACCTCCGTGAAACTATGACAAATCAAAGTCAAGTGCTCAGTCTTGAGGGGATGAGAAATAGGGTTGGTCAGCATGTAGGTAGGAAATAATGGGTATCAATGAAGGTATTTTTGGTGCATATAACGGAAACGAATTCTAACTAAACCATAAACAGGGGATTAATTGGAAGGATAGAAGGGAGCTCACAGACTTGACTAAAGAGCTGAGCAACCAGGTTTCAGGAGGGACAAGAGCCAGTGCAGCCACAGGGAGCGCCACAGCCAGCACCCATGGCCCACGTCTCTGGGCACTACCATCACCTTCTGCTCCTGTGACTCTTCTCCATGTACAAATTATCAAAAAAGAGAAGCTTGACTTTGTTGAGCTCAGGATATGGGTCCAGTCACTCCTTAAGCCATTAGAGGTGCGATTCTATATTGTCAACTCTACCAGAACTATAGGGAATTAGGTTCGGGCAGTTCCCCTCAAAAAGGGCTTATGGCAGAGATAATGCTTTGTGTTTACCAAATTCTGTTTTTTTTTTCCTCTTCTGGGCACAAAGGAAAACCTTATTTTATACCCCTCTTTTCAGTTAGTTTAGGGTCAATGGAATATAGGTAGAAGTAATGTCCTCCATGTCCAAGCCAGTGTGGCTGTAAATTCTGCAGCAAGCTTGGAGGCCATGTGTTTAAGGAGTCAGAATCATAGGATGGAAGGAGCCTGGAACCCTGAGTCACCACTTAAAAGGAGATATGCCACAGAGAGCTTACAATGTACATCAGGCTGTGATGTGATTAAGAAACAAAACTTTATTATTTAAGCCTTAAGAGGTTGTTAGCCTTAGTTACTCTAATACAGAGGTATTTTGTCAGAAGAATGGGGATGAGAGGTGTTGGGAAAACAATCTAATTCTCTGGGAAGAGTCACAATAACCAAGTACATAGAAACTAATATATGGACCAAATGCCAATTTTATTAGTATACAATGAGAAATACAACAGGAGAACCAGGTGCTCAATCTTTTGCTTGGTCCATTCTCTTCTGCACTTAAAGTATATGAAAAGCCAAATTATAATCACGTGGCTACTTGATAAGCATGAATATACAAAGAACAAGGGGTATTGATTTTATAATTGTAGGGTTCACGGCAGGTATTAGGAAATGATTCCTTAATCATTTTTCCATGCTTCCTAAAATGGAGTTCAAGAGTCTCTTGGGCTATGCTGCAGGTTGCTAGGAGGTACACAAAGCCCCAAGGTAAACACTAGGGTGCCAAAGACTTGAGAGATAGAAAGTTAAGTAACTGAATAGGTAATTAAAAATAGTATCTTTATTATTAAAATACACAGCTATATTGTTAATCGGGATGCAAAAATTGCATGAATTTTAAATAAAGCATGAAACCTCAAAGAAGTTCTGAGCTTAAGGCAGACAGCTTCACTCCTGGGCCAGGCAGGCAGGGAAAGTAGCAGAGTCAGGGCACAGGGATCCAGGCTGTGCCATTTATTAACTATGTGACCCTGTATAAGCCACTTAACTTCTCCAAACCTCTCTTTCCTCAATGATAAAATGAGGACAATAAAGAGCCTTCCTCATAGAACTGTTGCAGGCATTCAACGAGCCAAAGCACAAAAACAGTTAGGACAGTAGCTGATAAAAGGACAGAATAAAGGCTAGTGGTTATTGTTGCTGTGATTATGGCTATGCCTCTGGACTGTTCTCAGCTATTAGGGGTACTTAAAAGCTGGGAATTCACCTTCGTGGTGTACCCAGTTCTATAGTGGGAACGTGCTTGCCACAGCCACTCTCCGTCTCTGCTTTCATGACTGGCTAACCCTTCTTCTGAGCTTAGTACTTCTATGGTGGTAACTGTTGAAATGTGGCTGGCCCAGAGTTCAATTATGTAAATTTAGGTGATTTTGCATAGCTCTGTTCATTCTTTCCTGGTTTCATTCTTCTCTGTTCACATCTGGTTATAACCAACTTTGACAATATCTGATGTTTCCTTGCATTGCCTATGATTATATATGGCTCAATAAATATTGATTACCAGATTGAAATAAATAAATATATATATGCAGTGTTGTAATCATCTTCTATTCTTTCCCATTCAGTTCTTGCTATATGGGGCGAAGTAGGTAGGGAGAGGGCATACATACCCCAAATCCCAAAGTAAAGAAACAGTCCTTTCACCACAATAGCAAACACCAGTGACTCCCTTTCCTGTACTCTACCCTAGCCGGGGAGGTGGCATGGGATATTGGAAAGACCTAGTTGGGTGGACTAGCTTCATCATTTACTAGTGAGTAGACTATAATTTACCAGGTAGGTGATCCCATTTAACCTCTTTGTGTGTCAGTTTCCTTATCTTCCTTCCTCCCAGAGTTGGAAAGGATTGAATGAGTCAAAGATCAAGAAGTTCCTCACCTGCAGGAAACATACTCAATTATTGTTCATTTCCTTTCCAAGTAAAACCCATTTTGGTGCAATGGAAAGATAGACATTCGGCTCAACGGTAGACAATACTTTCTGGGATCTTGGAAGATATATTCCTACTAAAAGGATGAAGTTCAGTTTTTCCTTTTGCATTTTCTTTAATTGTGGTGCATGTAGGAATTTAAGTCTGTTCTGCAGATGGATGAGGCAAAAGAGGAGACAACAAAAGGAAGTCATTAATAGTGTGCCCATGTGTCAGCCCAGGTTAAAGCAATAAATGTACCTCTATCTTTCTGTCTGTCTGCCTGCCTGTCTAATCTATCAATCATCTAATCTATCATCTATCTTTATCTCTCTCTCTCTTTTTTACCTTCTCCATCCCTTTTTCCCTTCCTCTCTATCAAGCCATCTTTTTGTTTTATCAGTTTTATTTTATTTTTTATTAGGTTATATATCCACATAGTTCAAAATTCAAATGGTAAGGGAATGTAGTGAAAGGTTCCTTCTCAACTATTCTTCAACTGTAAAATAAGTTCCTGAAATGGAATTTTTCAGTGAAAAGGTATGTGCATTTGCACATTTGATAGATGCTGTCAAATTGCCCTCCATAGAAGTTGTACCAATGTATACTCTCACCTGCAAAGTATTAAAGTCTTCTGACATTTCTAAAATGCACACATGAAACAACCAAAGTGCATAAACAGGAAGTAACACAAAAAACTTTGTATGACTATATGACCATGGCCAATTGGATTGCTTGTTGTTCCTTTGCCCTGGGGTAGATAATTTGGATCTCTTTTATTATATAAATTCAAAGTTGTTTAACTTCATAATTCTAAAGTGGGACATCACATTAAAGATATTTCAAATTTGTAAACCATTATTTAGCTGAGTCTCAAACTGTCAGAACCTCATGAAGACAAGAGTAAATTTGATGATGGGTTTAATCTCTGTTTTTTAGGATTTCAAATTCAATAATTATATCTATTAAATCAATAGTTCTCAAATGCTTTGATCTTGTACCCCTTAACTCTCTTAAACATTACTGAGGACCCTTGTTGGTGATTGATTTATGCACATCTGAAAAACATGTTCTTAATTTTAATCCATTCCTGTGATGGGTGTGACCCCATTGTAAATAGAACCTTTTGAAGATGTTATTTTTTAGTGTGGCCAACTGAATAAGTTTGGGCTTTCATTCTGGGTACTGGAATCTTTTATAAGCTGAATGAAATTCAGACATAGAGAAGAAGCCACAGGGAACAGTCAGAAGCCCAAAGTCAATGGAACCTGGAAGAGAAAGAAGATACCACCATATGCATTGCCATGTGAGAGGAAAGCCAAGGAACCCTACAGATTGCTGGCCAACCAGAATGCTATTGACCCTGCGAGGAAGCAGCCTTCTAGCCTCTGAACTGTGAGTCAGTGAATGCCTGTTGTTAAACCAACCCATTGCACGGTATTTATTTTAGCAGCCAGGAAACTAAAGCAATCCCGAAGAGCTTCTGCTTATGTGGGTTATATTTCTAGATATTTACCATATTCAAAAACAAAACTGAAAACTTTAAGTAATTATTTACTTATTAAAAATAGTAAGTACATTACATGTGAACATAAATAATGTTTTATGAAAAATAACTATTTTCCAAAAAATTTAGTGAAAAGAGTGGCATTGTTTTATATTTTTGTGAATCTGACTTAATAGGTCATGACTGGATTCTCATATCTGCTTCTGCATTCAAGCTGTTGGAATATCACGTCTTGTAGCTTCTGGAAAACTCCAATGGAGACTCATGAGAGGATGAGAGTGAAACAGGCTAATAACGTTCTTCTTATTCTTATAAAATAGTTTTGACATCATGGATTCCCCAAAAGGGTCTTGAAACTACCAGAGATCCCCAGACCACACTTTGAGAACTGTTGATTTAGATCAGTCTTAATATAGTTCATTACTATATCCCCTAAATATTTAATTTTGCCAACTTCTTCTATCACAGAGAGGCAAATCAAAGTTCCTTACTTTTTATTGATTTTTAAGATTTTTTCCTAAGGTGTTTTGTTTTATGTAATTTTGATAATGTATTATTTGCTATATATATATTCAAGACAGTTACATCTTTTATATTTTTATTTACTTTTTAGTATTAAAACAATAAAAACCTGGGCAAAGCTTGAGGGTTGGGGCTCATCTCTGCTCCACACATCATCTGGGACAACTTGTCTGAGAGTTGGAGGATCCCCTGTCAACATGCACATTCACATGGCTGGAAAGATGGGGCCAAGGGCTGGATCTTCAGTTCCTCTCCATGTGTGCCTCTTTGCATGGTCCAGGTGTCCTCATAGCATTGTGGTTGGATTCCAAGGGGAAGTATTCCAGGAGAGAAGCCAGGCAATTGTCATGATTGTTGTTTATCCTAACAAAGACTTCCTCTTTTTCTGAGTTAGGGCTTTGCTTTGAATTCAATTCTAATATTAATATGGTAAAAACAACTATAATCATGCAAAACCCCAATATAATTATATTCTTAGCTTCGATCTCTCTGGTATGTTTTGGCACCTAAGAGCTTAACTTCAAGTGATGGTCAAGTGCACTGAAAACACCTGTAAGGATGACCAGGTATTTAATATCCTCAGGCACTGGCCTCCTGATTGGCAATGAACCCTTTTGTTCTTGGGCTTCCAGTCTACTTCTGTTGCACCATGTGCTCCTGACCTTGACATGGTTACCTTTATTCTGTTCTGTTGACCTGAGCTAATCTTCTGCCGCCCAAGTCTACCTCTGCTTAAATGTGGATCTATGCAACTAATCATGAATCTGGGTTACTTCCTCAGCTTGAGGATTAGGCTTATTGGTATTCATCTTGGGCTTTTTCCAGAGTCATGACAGGTTACTATAAAAGACTCAGATTCCTTCCCCAGTAACACCAGTTCCTGAACTCAGTGGAACCACACCATACATATATATGCTGCTAAGTTTCCTGCAGTAAAGCCCCACCTCCATCCCCCATCCCCAACTTCCCGGAGATGAGGGGCAATATCACGGTTCATGGGCACTCTGTGAATTGGTTTCCTAAGTCCAGTTCCAAACTCAGAGTTCAAATAGGCTAAAACTTGGAATGAGTCTTTTTCTGTAGATCACTGAGAGTCCCTGATAAAATATCCTGTAGAATTCTAGGTGAACGTGGTGGCTGTGTTAGATTTGATGTAGGGTATTAAGGGTCCATATGACAGTGGTGCTTGGGGTAGGGCCCAGTCTTCACTTGTCTAACATACACACTAATAACCAAATTCTAATTCCCAGAACTGACTGTGTGCTTCAGACACACCTAGATCAGAGTCCAGGGTATTATTAATGATCATCTGATTCTTTTCTCATTAGTGTATCCTCAAAAGACTAATTATGCTTATTGGGTGAACAGGTAAGAGGCCAGCAGAGCAATGCTGGATATAGGGGATGATGCATGGGAAAAAAAGAGAATCAGTCCCATTCCCCCAACCAGAGCCAAGTTCAATAGCCACAGAGGAGCAACACTGAAGCCAGAACTGGAAGGATGGCAAAAACTATGTGTAGGATAAAAGGACTGGTGAACTTTGGCAACCCTATAGGGACAGATCAGTCAGGAAATAAGAAGTGTCCAAGAATAGAATTCTGTGCTCACAGGAGAGAGCCAAATGAGGTTTGCATTCTGGAAGATATACTCCTACAGTTCCTGATGAGTCTGCTCAGGAGTAAATACGCTGGGGTAGGTGTCATGTTTGAAGAGGAGAGTGAAGGTTCAATTCTATGGTATTGTGATGGGATGAAGCTGCATGGACCCCAGAAAAATATGTTTTAAAGCTAATCCATTCCTGTGGCTGTAAACCTATTGTAAGTTGGGCCTTTTGATTAAAGTACTTCAGTTAAGGGCCTTTTGATTAGGTTACTTCAATTAAGGCAGGACCCAGAGTGAGTCCTTTATTGTCTGAATGGAATTCAGACAAGAGAGAAAGCCATGGAAGCAAGAAGATAAGAGAAAGCCATGGAAGCCAGAAGCTGAAAGCAATAAAACCCAGAAGAGAAGGGAGAAACTAGCAGATGCTGCCGCATACCTTGCCATGTGACAAAGGAGTCCAGGATCACTGGCAGCCAGTCTTCAGGAAGAAAACATTGACTGATGATGCCTTTATTTGGACATTTTCTCAGCCTTAAAACTGTAAGCTTGTAAGATAATAATGTAAAAGCTAACCCATTTTATGGTATCTGTATTTCGGCAACTTTAACAAACTAAAACAGATTTTGGTACCAGGAAAGTGGGGTGCTGGTATGGCGAATACCAAAAATGTTTAAAAGGCTTTTAAATTGGCTAATGAGTAGAGGCAGGAAGAACTGTGAGATGCTTGGTAGAGATGGTCTAGATTGTTTTGAAGATTCCTTTGGTAGAAATAAGGACATTAAAGGTACTTTTGATGAGGACTTAGGCAGAAATGATGAATGTGTCATTGCAAACTAGAAGAAGGGTGATCTTTGTTTTAAAGTTGTAGAGTACTTGGTAAAATTGTGTTCTTATGTCAGATGGAAGGCAGAATTTGAAACTGACGAGCCTGGATATTTAGCTGAGATTTCCAAACTAAATGTGGAAAGTGTGGCTTGGTTTCTCCTTGCAGCTTATAATAAAATGCTAGAGGAAAGGGATAAGCTGAGAACTGAATTCCTGGGTACAAAGAAACCAGAAATTGGTGGTTTGGAAAATTCTGAAAACGAATCCCCAGAGAATTGTGTTCCATGTGAGGATTTAACTGAACACGGAACTAGTCAGCCATTTCAGTACAAGTCAGGATTGGAAATGCAGTTATCCAGGAAGGATCTGTGGGAGGTCCTACTGTTCGATGGTTTGAACATCTGTGTACTATATGCAAAACTGATACTTTTTTGGTAAGATCTGTATGAACGGAACCACTGCCATCCTGGACTAAAAGGGGCAGATTGAAGGAAAAATGGCTCCAAAGGCAGAACCATGAAGCTAAGGTCTGGACTGAAGACATCTTCTCTGGTCAACAGAATGGCCCCATCCATGTACGTGGAAAGGATGAGTATTCCCCAGTGCTTGGAGAGGGCAGGCCTTCCACACCATTGTTCAGGAAGAACGTTACCACCCCAGTTTTCTCAGATGCTGGGGGAATGCCTGGAGTCCAGCCGCCGCCCAGATGCTTGAGAAGTGTGGAGACTAGAGTAGGGTGAAGCTGAGAGCCTGGCCATCACCCTAATGCTTGGAGATGTTGGAGCCTTCACCCTAGTGTTTGGGGGAGGGCAGGGTCACTGCACAGGCATTTGGAAGGGGTGGGGCTGCTGCTCCATTGGCCCCAAGGACAAATCATCATTCTATAGATGACTCTCAAATATTGAAATCTAATGGAGTATGCCCAGGAGGGTTTATGGAATTGTTTGGGATCCATAACCCGTTTTCCTTCCAACTTCTCCCTATGGAAATGGGAACATTTATCTTATGACTCTCCCTCCATTGTATATTTGAAGCAGATAATTTGTTCTCTAAGTTTCACAGGAGGGGAATTGTGCCCCAGGACAGACCACATTTATAACTGATTTTGATGAGACTTTGTTCTTAATATTGTTACTGAAATGATTTAAGATTTTGGGATACTTTGATGGAATTAATGCACTTTGCAAATGGAAAGATGTTATTTTGGGGTCCAGAGGGTGGAGTGTCATGGTTTGAAGCTGCATGGACCCCAGAAAAACATGTTCTTAAAGCTAAACCATTCCTGTGGGTGTAAACCTGTGGTTAGGTTACTTCAGTTAAGGTGTGGCCCAGGGAGGGTCTAATCATTTTACTGGAGTCTTTTATAAGAGAATGAAATTCAGACGGAAGAGAGAAAGCCATGGAAGCCGGAAGCTGAAAGAAACAAAGCCCAGAAGAGAAGGGAGAGACCAGCTGATGTTGCCATGTGCCTTGCTATGTGACAGAGGAGTCCAGGATCACTGATAGCCAGTCTTCGGGGAGAAAGCATTGCCTAATGATGCCTTGATTTGGACATTTTTCTCAGCCTCCAAATTAAGCTTGTAAGATAATAAGTCCCCATTTTAAAGGCCAAACCATTTTATGGTATCTGCATGCCAGCAGCTTTAGCAAACTAAAACAAGTATTATCCACAGTTATTTGTAAGATGGATTGGGCTGGTAATACTATTCTATTTAACAAATGAGGAACATAGACATAGGTAAGTGAACAACTTGCCCAGCTGCAAAGCGACAAAACCATACTCAGGTTGCAGACTTCTAGTCCAGTCTTTATCTACTCTGCCAAGGTGGCTTAGTGTAGGTGAGGAGGCTGAAGATATAATGGAAGAAACAAAAGCTCAAGCTGAGCCATCAGAGGCGAACAGGCATTAGAAGGCAAAAAAAGAGAAGGCACTGAAAGCAGAGGAAATGAGAGGAAGGAATATCTTGGCAAATCAGTTTGGAGAAGTGAGAATAAGGCTAGAAAATGAAGAATTTGAATGTGATTTGGTGTGTATTATGGTATCATTTGGTGTCATGAGAACCAGTATAACAATGAAAGCAGGGCTTTGGGAAGTCTGGCATTGGGACAAGGATCAGGGTGGAAGGAATCTAGAAGCAGGTAACCCAATTAGAATATGATTGTGGTAATTCAGGTGTGAGGTGATAAGTCTTGGACTGAGACAGTAGTAGTGGGAATGGTGAGTGTGGCAGTTTGATATTATTTATGGATTCTAAAAGAGATATTGTTTGTAAACTGGTCTGTTCCTCTGGGTGTGATAACCCTTTGATTGTATTAGATTCAGCTGAGACATCTGATTAAATTAAGATTAGGGCTTTGACCTCAAATAGTGGGGCTCCTGAGGGCTCTGGAAATACCCAGGTCCTATGGTCAACGCAGATAGCACCAGAGTTTGGTGCCTTGCCAGTGGGCCCTACTTTGGAGTTTGTGCTCCTGAGAGTGACAGAGTTGGACTCAGTTTTGGCTTCCCTACACATGGCTCATCTGTCCCTTCTATTTGAACCTATATTTCATGCTGGAGTTGGTAGGTGTACGTCCAAGAGACTTGAATCTTTCAGCTGTCCATGTGCCAGCTGGGCCCTGAGCCTCAGTGGAGTTGCAAAACCTACTCTGCAGGTCATTGGACTCACCTAGAATAACTAACAAGGAGGTGAGGATTGACAACCACCATACCAAGGAAATGAGAAAGCCTACAACTGCCAGCAAGAGAGTACCATCCATTGGCCATATGGGATCAAAGGCCCCTCCCAATTAGAGGTGGAGTCGACATCATCATGCCAGAATCCTCAGGACTGGGGAATGAACTATGGACTAGAGTGGACTTATTGGTATTCTACAATAGACTTGTTGTGATTCTAGCAAGGGAAGAAATTGCAGCATTGATGTAGAGGCAGTGGCCACTGGAGGCTCTGGGGGGCAGGCAGAGGGAAAGACAGGTGTAATGCAGGGGCTTTTTTGGGACTTGGAAATCATCCTGAATGGCACTGCAACGACATATATGTCATTATATATCTTCCCATAGCCTGCAGAATTGTGTGGGAGACAGTATAAACTATAATGTAAACTACGGTCCATGCTCAATGGCAATGCCCCAGAATGTATCTATCAATTGCATTGAATGTGCCACACTAATGAAGGATGTTGTTTATGTGGGAGGGTGGGGAGGTGTGGGGAGTGGGGCATATGGGAATCCCTGTATTTTTTGTGCAATATTTGTGTAATCTAAGTATCTTTAAAAAACATAAAAAATATATATTAAAAAAAAAGATTAGGGCTTTGATTCAACCATGTCATTAGAGTGTGACTCAGCGTTGAGTCCCAGCCCCCTTTGTGGGCTGATAAAACAGACTCTCAAACGGAAGTACACACAGAGAAGATACACAGAGGACCATGCAGCCCTGGGAAGAGAGATGAGCTGGAGAGTTTACAGCTGACCTTGTGAACAGAACAGAGCAGCTGAGTCTGGAAAGAAACGAGCCCCAGAGGAAGAGAGACAAGCTCTATGCCAGCCTACAGCTGAGATCAGAAGAAGCTGGGAGCATGCAGCCTTAAGAGGAAAGAGGAAGGCTGAACCCTCGTGGACATTGCCCGCCATCTTGCTTCAACAGGTGGCAACAGACTTTGGGTGAAGAGGTACCTTGTGTTGGGACTCTTGAGCCTTGTAACTGTAAGCTTTTGCCCTAACTAAATACCCTTTATAAAAGCCAAAAGATTTCTAGTACTTTGCATCAGCACCCCTTTGGTTGACGAATACAGTGAGGAAGGAGTGAATCCAAGAAATGATAACAAGGATACTTGAGAATTTAGTAACAGATTTGGGATGGAAACAAAAGGTGCAGAATTCAAAGCCCCTACTCTAAGCTCTGGGACTCTAGAAGAACAATGGCCTCACTGGAACAGAAGATAACCACTTTTGTTTTAGAGATTTCGGATTTGGTGTGACAGTATCAGAGAGATAGATAAACAGTTTGAAACTTGAGATTACATCACAGCTGATTGGCAAGAGGAAATGAATTTTGAAGTACATAGATGGAAATGGAATAAGTAATATTAAATCAGACGTTTGCTGTAATAATAATAATAAAAAAACCTATAGCTTTCTTTCATATTAATTTTATTAGTACTTATAAAATAAAAACAATTTATGAAAATATTTACCTTTTCAAGATATAGAAACTACAATCTTTGCAAAATACACACACCCAAAAGTGTTACAATACATATCCTTGTATATACCTTGGATATTATAAAAGTATTTAAGAATCATAATCTGTAAAAGTTGAGAAGAAATTTTCTCCAACCTTGGTCATATATTGTGATATTCAAATATTTAAAACACATTGTTGAAATAAAACATATTTAGTGTATAGGTCCAAAGGGATTTAACTTTCAAGGTCACAGAGATTTTTTATTGTGCAAAGCAGAGAATTGGGAAAGGGTTCCCTGAGAGTTAATTCACCTTTGGTTGCTGTAGTAGTAGTTTACTTTCCATACTTTATCATGGGACTATGGGAGGGGAGGTGGCTATGGAAACCCATCTCGGGCAGGTCTCCTCCTTAGCATTTTCCACGGAGCAGGGCTCCTACAAGATGATATCTAGGATATCTCAAGAGCTCAAAAATGCTCCGATTCTGTAATTATCTAAGACAACTGTAAAATGATGCTTCTGCAAGTCTGAACTTCAGTATTAAAAATTGGGCTAAACTTATAATGATAGAGATGATTCCCTTAAATAGACTTCATTTAGATTTATCAGGTGGGAAAGGTTTGGGAAGCCAAAAATTCCCTCTTGAAACTATTAGAAAAGATCCTTTTGCACCAAGGCATAAATCTCAGAAGCCAAATTCCTCCTTATTTTGGAAGGATTATGATGAAAGGGTGGGGAAGAGCCTGTAATCTTGCAACTCTGCAAGGGTAAGATAATAATAGATGCTACATCTGCCA
Source organism: Tolypeutes matacus (assembly GCA_026826555.1). Taxonomy (NCBI): domain Eukaryota; kingdom Metazoa; phylum Chordata; class Mammalia; order Cingulata; family Chlamyphoridae; genus Tolypeutes; species Tolypeutes matacus. Next base: position 3,331,576 of record JAKSZT010053816.1, on the reverse strand, counting down.
CAGTAGGAGCTGGGAGTCATTACAGTCCCATCAATAAAGGGTTCATTGTGACCAACGATTGTGTATACTCACTTCCTGATTAGCTTCTCAAGCTTTTCTAGATATTAAATTCTCCCCTCCTTAACTTCAGAGTATTGGTCTGATGAAGTTCCAAATATAAAATGCATTGTTTGAATTCATGATGCTAGTGTTATAATGCAGTATTGACATTTAACATGGTACTGATATTTGAGAATTTAACAGTGTTTTTTTTTACTCAAGAAACAATAAACTCAAACAATCATGGAATCACAGATCTTTACATTTAACGTGTAACCTGAAACATTATTACATATAATTCCATAAAGGAAAAACACTATAAAAATAAGTTTTATACCATTTCCATACTTTAAAATATATGAATTCTGAAATCCTCTAAGTATTTGGTTTAAAGGGTAAGGGAGGTATCTATTAGGGTGAATCCATATGAAACTATAGTTTTTAAAGTCAAGAATAGTCAAATGTGAGCAACTTCATATGGTTCAACCTAATAAAATCCTGAGAAATTTTTATTTGGCATTACAATAAATTCAGAGAATTTATAGAAAATCACATTTCTAGTGAGGGGAAAACAAACACTTTAGGATGGAACTATGCACATGGCCATGACAAGATTTCTCTTGTGATTAAAAAACCTAAAATATTTGAAGATTGAGAAAAATTTAGTGAAGTGTATAAAAAAAAAAAAGAGGACATTTAAAATTATAGAATGACAGCTACAGTTGCTAATGCCACTGAAACAGAAAACCATTAGCCAACTTTGGCAATTTAAATACCTTCTTGGGGTTGGATGTGGCTCAACTGGTTGGGCGTCCGTCTCCCATATGGAGGGACCTGGGTTCGATCCCCGGGACCTCCCGGTAAAAAAAAAAAAAAAAAAAAAAAATACCTTCTTAAAGGTTACATACAAAAAATTCTGGCATTAAAGTAAAAAGGGCACAAATATGGGTTAAAAGAATGAAAGTCATTTATAAAATTCTTGAAAATAAGCCAGTCATTTGTATTATTAAAACCATTAGGTAGGCACCTATTCCAACTTTCAGCTTTGGCCTCCTAAATGAAATTATTTTGCAAATGTATTATCAACAGAATACTAATTACAGCAGCATTATCATCAGTAAGTCTCTTGGCCTCTCACTGCTAAAAGAACATCTAAAATTTTCTCCTCACACACAGCCCATCAGTACCAAAAAAACACTGAAAAAATATTACATATATTTATACTAGAGTTACAAAAAGTATTTGCATTTTTTCTTTAAATAATGTGCTCTCCTCTCACTAAAGCCACCCCATAAAAAAAAAAAAAAAAAAAGCCAAAACTAAAACAGAAGCTACAAAAAAGAATTGCTAAACCAAAAAAACTGGCTATTTTAACCTAATTAAAGATATACCATATTAAAAAATGGTACTTTGATCATGAAATTTATTAAATATAATCAATGAAGTAAACACAGATTTTCCAGGCGTGTGGGGTGCATGTGTGCGTGTGCGTGCGTGCGTGCGCTGTGTCTGAATTGGGTGATGGTGTACTTGAAAAAAAATTTCAGCAGAGATGTTTTATTTGGAACTCTGCCACCACTTACGAATGGCAGCTCCAGTACTACTGGCTACGACACAGAGAGCACCACCCACTGTCCACCATGTTGGTATATCATTAAAGAAAAGAATCTGAAAAGTAAAAGCAAAGACCACATCCATAGTCCTCATTATTGCTACTGGCCCTGCTTTTTCTATTTGAAGAGCCTTTGTGAGAAATACTTGACCCCCCAAACCAAACAGCCCGATCAGTATGAGAAACAGCCTATCCAAACCACAGTTAGGCAGACTCCATTCTCCTAATACAGTGAGGACAATGCTGCTTTCAATGAGGCCAACTATTACATAATACCAAATGGTCAAAAAGTAGTCCACGGATTTTCCCATTTTTCTTAGGACCACTAGAGTGAATGCAGCACATACGGCATGTCCAACTGCTGCAAATGTTCCCTTGAGGTGGTGTGGATAGCTTTCACTCATCTTCACAGAGTTGGAACCAAACAAAAATGGTGGTCGCACAATAAGGATCACTCCAGTGATTGTAAATATGGTGAACAGAGCATCCCAAGGGCTATATTTTTCCTTGAGAAATATCCAAGCAAATATAGACGTAAACACTGGACCGCTAAATGTGATAACTGTGGCATCGGCAAGAGACGTTTCTTGGAAAGCATAGTATATGAGGATCATGGCAGTAGAACCAAAGACTCCTCTGAGGATAAGGAAAATTCGTTGACTTTTTGGGCCTATTAACCCAGTTCTGTAAATTCAAATGAAGAAATGCATATGAAATTGGTATTTGTTTTAAAAGTACAATTTTAATTAAATATTATTTTTAAAGCCCTAAACATAAAAAATAGAGAACTATATCTATAATTGTATATTACACTTTTGAAAAATAATCTTTTCTAAGTATAGCTAATGACATTAAAGTGTTCATAGTATAAGTTACATAAATAGTATAATTCAGTAAATATAGATATCATTTTCCCCACGTATATGTATGCTTGTAAAAAAGACAAGGAAAACACTGAAATGTTAATGGTGGTTCTACCCAATGGGTGGGCTCACAGTAATTTTTCTTTCTTATATTTATTTTTCCCCAAATTTTCTACAATGAAATGTAGAAACTGGTATGCATTCCCAATCTTGTGTATTTCTCTATAAAAGCTGAAGCAATGCTAAAATATATTTTGCTATCAAAGGAGAGATACTTTTCATTGTTCTAATGAGGAAAAAAAAAAAAGAGTAAGAACATGTAGATTTGAGTAAGTGTAATTTCTGCTACTCAAAGTTTTTTTTTTCAATCAAAATTTTATTAAGCACCTATTCTGTGTAAATTACTGGCTGGGTGTGAGTCACTGATCTAGGCCAGGCTGGACATCATTAGGGCAACTTCTGGGCCTGGTGCAGACACCTTTCAGTATCAGGAATTAAGAAATGAAAACGTGGTCATCTCTGGTGCATACATGAGGCAGGCTAAGAATCTTACACGGCAGTGAAACATTAAAATGGGTCAAAATAGATTAGGGCCAAGGATGGAAGGAAAGTCTTCCGGTGCCCTGCTCCTGACAATACTCTCATTCTGAAGCAGGGAAAGTAGCATCAAGGTTCTGCTGCCACCCTTAGATATTTCTAAAGTCTTACCATCATTTCCTAAAATACTCAGACTTGTCCATACTTACACAGGGACTTATGACATTATATTAGTAGATTTTCACCTTTTCCACCAAATTCTCAGGATATAGACTGAAACTGTTCTAAGTGAATCTGCACCGTGTCAAGAGATACAAGGAGATTTTGGTGGCAGGTGACTGACAAGGAATGTTTGCATTTATAATTTTCTCTCTAGCTTTTAATTTGGGGTTTAAGCATCTTTGCCCAAAGAGAGAAGGAGCCAGGCAGCCACCAGGGATGCACTGGTCTCCCCTCCCAGGGTACATGGGCTGTGTAGAGGCTCTAATGGTGGGGAGGGGCATGATTTTAACCCAAGGAGAGTTTCACAGATAATTAATTGGATGTGACCCTTGTAACCACCTTGCAAGATAGGGCAGAAAGGATCATGCCCTCCAGTTTAGCTGAGGAAACTCAACATGAAAGTAGTTTATAAAGCCTTGTCCAGGTGACTTCTCCCCTTCCCCACATCACCCTCTGTGGAGACAGAAATATTGTTTCTGCAACTCTGTTTGCCCTGGTAAGAGACCAGCCTGCTCTATCTAAAGAAACCTCTGATACGAGGAGGCACTATACTATTTCCTTTCATTTACTTTCTTCCCTCTAAATATTAGTTTGCCAAAGGAAAGTGGGGAGGGTGGTAAAAGATGGGGGTACTTTACACAAGCAAAGCTTTGTTTTCAAAATGAGGGGATGAGTAACTAAATCTCTTTTTCCCCCTTTGTTGGGCACGTGGCTTGTGCTTGTGAGAGAATCTTCTGTGGGAAGATCCTTGTGATTTCTCATTAATCAGAGCCAAGAGGTATAGGAAGTAGTAAATCTATGAGTGCAACACAGAACAAAGCAGACAGTATAGAGGAAAAATAAGTTAACCAGTCAAAAGATTTACAAACACTTATCAATATCTTCTCCTTTGTGGTTAAGAAGTACTTACTTTCTATATATTAAGCAAGGTAGAATGAATAGCATTTGGAAAATACATCGAAATGTACTAATTTCTACAGCATGGACATCTTGCAGTTTTTTAACAAATAAAGATCCCACTGAGAAAAAGAAGGCAGACAATAATGTGTAAAACAAGCCAAGTCCAGGACAGTGCGTTTTCTTCTTGGCTTCTGAAAAAGATTAAATTCTGGTTAGTTCTTGCTTCCAAGTGCACGTTTTATCATATTCACCTAGAAATTAAGAAAAATGGAGCAGTATTAATAGCTAACAGTCTACAGATATTACCTACTAAGCATATTCCTTCTCCGGACTTGTACCATTTTCCCCATCAAGTATGAAGAGCCATAGACATAGGCCACAAGTTCAACCTGTATTTTTAAAGTGGTAGTTTTGTGCTATAAAATGCCTTTGGCTCATTAAAGAATCATCCCTTACTTATAAATCAAGAAGTAGTAGTAAGCTTGCCAAGGTAGTGAGAGAACTCTTTAAGAAACACTTGTCAAGATGGCAAGCGAGGAATGCTTCCCCCCAATGCTAATATTTTACGTCATGTCACTGGTGTAAAGTCACAGTTCATTGCTGTGTTATAAGGTCCCTAGTTGATTATCTGACTTCCCCCATGAGGGTCTCAGGGGTTGGGACCTCATCTATCTTGTTTCCACTGGCACGTGGTAGACTCTTAAGAGAACTTTATGTAAAGACAGTCTAACAATACTGACAACAGCATAATCTGGGTAGGCTCTCTGCTTTCTTATCTTGAATATTAATCAAATCCTTATTTAACTTTCATTGTTTTCATCTATTTTAGAGCTTAAACTCCTTGAGGGCAGGGACCAGGTCTTCCATCCCTCTGGCCCTGAACACATAACATCACCTAACACTTACTTCTTGGCTTGATCTGAACCAGGAGATTTCCACCTTCTCCAGGGCATCAAGTATTCAATGTATTACTGACAGTCTGTGAACTTTAAACTTTGGGATAGCCCCTAACCTTCCTAGGTCTTAGTTTTCTATGGTAAGAGGAGTAGAACCTGCTTTCAGTCTGTCATTCAGAGGAGAGCAAAATGGAACAGGGTAAGCAGAGAACTCCCTAAAAGATGGGTCACACACTGTGAGGAATAACTTTTCTTTTTTGAGATTAATACTACAGAAATAAGGAGAGAATAAGAAGGAAACAAAACTGGCCCTCACTGGTTAAGAGTAGAGCACAGTTGAAGGGTGTGCGGACATAGGCGATTTGTAGTAAAATTAGGATTATCATTCCAATCTAGGAATTTACAGTGTGTTAGCTGTAGAACAGCACCGCATAATGCTTTTTTAAAAAGTCCTCTTATAAATGCAAACACCTGATAATATATTTCAACATCATCATGCCAGCTAGATACCTTTGCCCACAAGTTGGGACCAAATAATGACAATGTGTGATCTTTCCAGGGGCATTCTACAGCCTGACCTTTGTAGTCGAAGAAGTCATTGCTCACCAGAGGCCTCTACCTTTTCTGCTCCAGGTGCATAGCTGAAGAGACTGGTTTGGAGCTAGCAGCCTTCTTGTTATAGGTGCCCAGAACCCGCCATGTGCTCAGATACTGCAGAAACCAACTGTACAAAACAGCTCAGCCCATGAGAAGGAAGCTTGAGAAGATGTCCAAATTAAGTACCACAAAATACATGCCTCAGCCATGGTCAGCCTTAGTTTAGCTTCTGAAATTCAGAATTCAGATCCAAATTAAAAAAAAAAAAAAAAAAAGTTTTTTTTTTTTAAAGAAACCCAATCCCTACATAAGACCTACGCCCTCAGACAGAACAGAATGAGATGATCAGGGACAGAAAACAGCTCCCTGGTCTGTATTTCAAGGATCCTCTCCAATCTAAATGTGTTAACTTTTCTCCAGGAGTATTTTAACTAAACACAATATTTTAACTCTTAAAGTTAATTTTTACACCCTTGGCTCTGATTATCTTTTCCTTAAACACACATACACTCACATAGTTTCTTGCCTATAAACAATTAAGGCCCTTGCTTCCTAACTGGGATAGGAGAGATGTTAGAAGATCTAGCTGAACTGGATTATCTATTAAGGGGGGTGATGACTGGTTCTACTCAGATAAAACTCAGTCCCTGACTGAGTTATAAGCAAATTTCAATTCTCTCTGTCAAGAGAGATGAGCATGAGGGTAGAAAAGTGCAAAGTGGTATTTTCTTATGTAATGTGCTTCTATGTTCATATCCCACAAGAAGCATATCTAATAATTTAGTAACTCTAAAAAATTTAAATTTAAAAAGCAGCCACAGTGTAATATCCTGAGTTGGAAGAAAATGGAAAAGTTTCTCAGCTTCTTTAGCCTTTGCTTTAAGCTGGTGATTCACAACCCTGGATGGGAATTACAATCACCTGAGTAACTTTTAAAAATTCAATTCCCAAGCCCTAGCCCAGACCTACTGAAACAGAATCTCTGTAACTATAAAAAAAAAAAAAAAAAAACTCCACTGGTTTGGGAATCACTGTTCTCTAGTCCACACTAGAGAACCCACTCCTTTCAGGAGGATGTGAGGCACAAGACTTAAGACATACTTCTTCTCTTGCTTAAATCTAAGATCCACGGCCTGTTCATAAAGAAAGAAAAGAAATGTCTTAGGAGAGCTGTGTGCTGCCTGTTAAGGTCATCCAAGAACATAAGAAAAACCGGTAACAATTTCAACTTGAACTTGAAAATAAGCTCTGTTGACAACCATTTAGAACAAGAGGCTAAACCGATACCATCACAAAGTTCACTGACTACAGTCACTGAGTACAGTGGTTGAAAGTGTTTCTATGGCAATCTTGTTTTCAAAATATTACCTGATCATCTTCAAGGACTACTACTAAGTCTTACTGTTAGCAGCTTTCTTTGAAGTCAAAAGACTCCACAAGATTCTTAAGTGCAATTACTTACATAGGTTTGTCATTTTGCCATGCCCAAATGTACAGATTTTCTCATCAGTTCATCAACAGGAGAAACTTTTATGAGTTTGCAAGTACTGACTCAGACTCCACCAGAATGACATTCACCCTCATGGTAATACCGTGAGAAACTAACATCTTTAAAGACTGCACACCTGGTCAACCCAGCTTGGGGTAAATCCTGATCTGGCTGCACCACCCATGCTAAGTAATCATAAGTTTGATAACATCTGGTAGCCTTTAGGACAGAAATGGAAGAATCATCCTCTTCCAAGGGTCTGCTTCTCTAAATTGGGGGTACATCGCATACTGGGAGGAGGGGAAAATGGGGTATATAGAAATCTCAGGTCACACTTATGGGAGGCAACAGGTGGTGCCGACTGTATTACTTTGTCTTAAAAAGAGATTTGCCTATTTCCCTCTTCTTCCAGGGACAGAATTCTATCCAGAAAGGTGCTCCACGTGGGTAGCCAACTTCATGGAAGAACGTGCTTAAAGCAGTGCTTGTGGACGGTGGAAAGCGGCTTGGGCTTTGCCTCTGGCAGGCTGGGATCCTAACTCTGGTACTGCGGCCATCCGCACCCTTGTCTCCACCTCACGCGGGATCATGGGGGCGGGGGGGGGGGAACACCAAAAAAACAAAACAAAACAAAACAAAAAACCAGGGACCAACCACCCAACACGCCCTCACCTTCCTGAGCTTCACTTTCCTCGGTTGTAGGAGAAGGCCTGGCTCTGGGGACGGGTCCGTGAACCTCTTCACAATGTTTTTAAGACTGTGCCTCTGTCTCATTTTTAATCAGTTGCTAAAAAGTCCTTGGATCCCAGGAAAGGTTACCAGTGGTACCACTCAATTTGCCTTTCCAAAATTCTAAGACTCGATGCTTTTCAACTTCCTCTTCGAGGAACAACACCGTTAACTACCGAGCTCGTTTTTCACCGTCAGCTTCCTGCCTACCTCGGCCCGGCTGCGGGAGCTCCTCTCTCGCTGACCCCGCATCCCCGACCTCGGGCAGTGCACACAGAACTGCAGTCTGACTCCACAGTCCTGCCTGTAACGCTTTAATTGGAGGTGCAGTCTTAGAACGCAAAAAGGGTTCCAAACACTCAGAAACTTTCTCCCGCCTTCGCGCCGGCGGGGGGCGCACGGGGCTTCTGCTTTGTAGCTCCGGGAGTGACAGCGCGAGGGTCTCCCCGAGCTCCGGGGAATGGGGGTGGGGCGCACGGTCTGCACCGCGCCCCCGCCCGCCGCGGGGGGGACCCTACCCGCCGATTCCCGCCGGGCGCCCCAGGAGGCCATACCCCCACACCCCGCACTCACTCACCGGGCTCCGAGCACCAGCAGCCCGGCGTCGAGCGGCAGGACCAGCACCTGCGCGGGCCGGACGCGCCCTCTACCTCAGCCGCCAACGGCTCCTCACTGGCGCCCGGAGTCGCGTCGTCCGGCGGCGGCGGCGGCCCGGGCTCCCGCAACTCAGCAGCCACGGTGCTGTCCAGGGGCCGCATCTCGCGGCCGGCGCTCCTCCGCAGCCGCCAAGGTGTCCCGCGCCTGCAACAACCGCTTGACTGCGCGGCTCTTCCGGCCCGCGGCGGCGCGGGTGCGCATGTGCGCGCAACCCTCCTCCCCTCCTCGGGGACCGCGCTTGGGTTTTGGCTGCCCTTTTAAGCTTAGCTCCCTACGCCTCCTGCCCAAGCGGAGACCGGCCCTCTCCCTGGTTAGGCTACCGTGCTCTAAGCTGGCCTGAAGGCGTCCGTCCCTTTGCTACGGTCAGGTCAACGGGCCGCCCACTTGGAGCCATACTTCCCAAGACACCCTGGACCCCTCTATGCCTGTAGCCGTTTGACGGACGCTGGGTTTCCAGTCCCTGCGTCCGTAGTTCCTGTGGCTTTCTCTTGGGGCGGGCCATCAGGAGATTAGGAGACTGCATTTATTTATCGGTGTGGCGCCGCATTCAGCGCTTCTGGGACACCCTCGAGATCTTGCAAAGCAAGGTACCTATCTTTAAGTGATCAAGGGTTTTTTCCTTCTGTCTTTATTGCCACTCATCCAAGAAGGAAGGTAGAATTTCGCTGGCTTTAGGAGGTTAAACAACAACAACAAAAGGATCTGCATGTAATTATGGGGAAATGTATCTGTAAGGCTGGGACAGAACACATTTATATGCTCTTTGCAACAGTAGGCATTTATTACTGATTGTTGAGACTTTTTTTTTTTTTAACCAAGACATCCTAATTTGGTCAAATGTAAGACCCAAATAATCTGATGTAATTATACCCGGTTAAATTGAAGATATTTGTCATTTGGCCCCAGGAGTCACTAATAGCTCTTTATGTAATTCTCCTCCCATCTCTTTGCTTGCTTTAAATGTGGAAGGAAAATCTCTGGGCTAGGCTGAACATGTCTAAACTGTTACAGGTCCAAGTGCCAAGCAGATTGCCCAACAAAAGGCAGAGGTTTGCCTTTACTCGGATATTTGCACAAAGTGGTCTACAGCTGGAACAGTACTGGACTTGAAGTCAGAAGTCCTGGGTTCTGGCCCTGATTCTCTTCACTCACAGTTTGCCCTCAGACAATCCATCATACTGCCTTGAAGTTATGTCATTTGTTAAGTAGAGATAAAATGTTCAGAAGTTTGAACATTTCTACTTTCTACTTTACAGAATTGTCATGCACGTACCTATTTTTAGAGTAAAAGGGGAGCTCCTTTAAAATTGATGCAGAGCAATAGGCATAAACTGGGGTCTCAGACCTAGGCAACCTGGGACATATGGATACCTGAAGTTTAACTCATTAACGTACTGCTGCCTTGTCTGAAAAAGAATTTCAGGCTGCTTACAAAAAGAAATGCAACAGAGTAGTTCCAGGAAGATGGCATCGTTGTAAGCAGGCAGGGCTCAACTCTCTTACAGAAGCAACAGAAAGGGCCAAAAGCTGTCCAAAGGAACTGCTTTGGGGGTCATCAGACCAGGACAGTGCTACACAACTCCCATGAGGGTAAGGGCAGAGAGATGAAGAACACAAAAGAACAAGCGTGAGTTACCAAATCCATGGAGCAGCACCCTCAAGACATTAAGCCAGGATAAAACTCCTGGCTCACTGCAGCTGACTGAAAGGGAGACTGAGAGGGGAACAGATATTTTCCTCCCTGTCAGCTGTTACAAAGGAAGAGGGAGGGTGAGTCAGAGGGCTTCTCTCCAGTGAATTTGGCCAGTAGAGACGGCTTTGAATTTTGGCTCTGGCCAGACCAAAACACAGGAGAGAGGAGATTGAAAGAAACACCTCTATGGAAAAGTGTGCTGATGAGTGCCAGCTGCTGGCCAGTCTGGAAATTGCATGGAAAAAACCTGCTTTTAGGCCTCTCTACCTGAACTCCTGGGAGAAAATCTGTGCCCCATTATAGAGCCTCTGGCCTGATTTTGATACCTTAAGGTGGGCAATTTTAAAGACTTAGAATAAGTTGAGCCAAATAGCAAATAAGAGCTGTGAAAGGAAAAAAAAAAAAAGGGCCATCAGAGTAAATTCACCAACATCTTCAGATGCCTAGATATCAGCAAAAAATTACAAGTCATTATAAGAAACAGGAAGAGATGGCCCAACCAAAGGAGCAAACCAAATATCCCGGATACAGGATTTAAGACAATTAATGACAATCACACAACTCTTCTAAATCAATTCAAAGAATTGAAAGAAAATATGGCTGAAAGAGATAAAGGATATTAAGAAGACACGGGGTGAGCATGAAGAACAATTTGAAAGACTGCAAAGAAAAGTATCAGAGCTTATGTAAATGAAAGACATGATGGATGAGATTAGAAATATATTAGAAGCACATAAAAGCAGATTTGAATTGCTCAAAGACAGAATTAGTGATATCACAGACAGGACATCTGAACTGGAAAAACAGGAGAACAGAAAGAAAAGGGTGGAAAAAATGGAACAGAGTCTCAGCGAATTGAATGACAATGAGAATCACACAAACATACACTTTATCAGTGTCCCAGGAGGAGAAAGAATGGAAAAGGAGCAGAAAGAATATTTGAAGAAATCATAACTGAAAACTTCCCAACCTGTATGAAAAACATAAAAATCAATATCCAAGAAGGACAGTGTACCCAAAACAGAATAAATTCAAATAGACCTACCCTGAGACAGCTACTATTCAGAATGAAAAATATCAGAGATAAAGAGAGGATTCTGAAAGCAGCAAGAGAAAAGCAAAGAATCACATACAAGGGAATATTGATAAGATTAAATGTCAACCTCTTATCAGAAACCATGAAGGAGAGAAGAAAGTGGTATGATATATTTAAGGTATTGAAAGAGAAAAACTACCAGCCAAGAATTCTGTATCTGGCAAAACTGTCCTTCAAAAATGAGGGTGATTTCAAAGTCTTCACAGACAAATAAAAACTTATAAAATATGTTACCAAAAGACATATGTTACCAAAAGACCAGAGATACTAAAGAGAGTGCTGCAGCCTGAAAGGGAAAAAAAAAAACAAGTGTGAGAAACTTGGAAAACAGTGAAGAAATGAAGATTAAGAAGGGCAAATTAAAGGGTAAAAAGAAATGCAGTGGATTTTGTTTTGTTTTGTTTTTAAGCATGAAATTTGTGGGGAGTGGTAGTGAGGGTGGTAGATCATGATTGTGAAGCAAGAACCAAGAAGCTTCTCCAAACATCTAGAAAATCAAGTACAGCTTCACAATTTTATTCTAAAATGAGATGTGTTACTGTCCAAGTGGTTTTGTTTGCCCACTGCACATAGAAGCCAACACTGAGTCACCAGGATTTTGAGAAAAGAAAGAGTTTATTGTGTAGTTGACCAGCAAGGAGACTGGAGGCAAGCCTCAGCTCAGTCTTCCCAAACAAAATAGGAGCTGGGATTTTTTTTTTTTTTTTTTGCTACCTTTTTTTTTTTTTTTTTTACTTTATTTTCTACATTTAATAATTGAAAATATAAACAATTAAAAACTAAAAAGTAAACACAGATGAATAAACATATACATTTCTCAATTTAATGTACTGGATGCATATAAAAATTTTTTTGAATCAATATTACACAATATATTTGGTTCATAGTAACGCATTCATACAGTATTTGTCCTTTCGTGTCTGGCTTGCTTCGCTCAACATAATGTCCTCCAGGGTCATCCATGTTGTCATATGCTTTACGACTTCATTTCTTCTTATAGCTGCATAATATTCCATCATGTGAATAGACCACAGTTTGTTTATCCATTTGTCTGTTGATAGACACCTGGATTGTTACCAACTTTTGGCAATGGTGAATAATGTTGCTATGAACATCTGTGTGCAGATGTCTGTTTTTGTCACTGCTCTCAGTTCTTCTGAGTATATACCCAGTAGTGGTATTGCCAGGTCATGTGGCAAGTCTATATTCAACTTCTTTAGGAACTGCCAAACAGTCCTCCATAGTGGCTGTACCATTCTGCATTCCCACCAACAGTGAAGAAGTACTCATATCTCTCCACATCCTCTCCAAGACTTGTAGTTCTCAGTCTTTTTTTTTTTTTTAAAGATTTTATTTATTTATTCATTCATCCCCCCCCCGCTGCCCGTGCCCACTGGGTCAGCCAACCACGCCATGCGGGCAGGCCCGCCCCCACCAGGAGGCCCCGGGAACCGAACCCAGGGCCTCCCATATGGCAAACGGGAGCCCCACTGATTGAGCCACAGCCGCCTCCCTCTCAGTCTTTTTAATAGTGGCCATTCTGATAGGTGTGAAATGATATCTCATTGTAGTTTTGATTTGCATTTCCTGAATCATGAGTGATGTTGAGCATTTCTTCATGTGTTTTTTTGCTATTTCTATTTCTTTGAAGAAATGTCTATTCAAGTCTTTTGCCCATTTTTAAATTGGTTCGTTGGTCTTTTTATTGTTGAGTTGTAACATCTCTTTATAGATTCTGGATATTAAACCCTTATCAGATATGTGATTTCCAAATAATTTTTCCCATTGAGTTGGCTGCCTTTTCACCCTTTTGACAAAGTCCTGGGAGGTGCAAAACTGTTTAATTTTGAGGAGGTCCCATTTATCTGTTTTTTCTTTTGTTGCACGTGCTTTGGGTGTAAGGTCCAAGAAACCACCACCTACTACAAGGTCTTGAAGATGTTTCCCTACATTTTCTTCTAGTAGTTTTATGGTCCTGGCTTTTATATTTAGTTATTTGATCCATTTTGAGTTGATTATTGTATAGGGGGTGAGATAGGGGTTCTCTTTCATTCTTTTGGTTATAGATATGCAGTTCTCCCAACACCATTTATTGAAGAGACTGATTTTTCCCATTAGCGTGGGCTTGGTAGGTTTGTCAAAAACCAGTTGACTGTATAGTTGAGGGTTTATTTCTGGGTTCTCAATTCTATTCCACTGATCGATGTGTCTGTCTTTATGTCAGTTCCATGCTGTTTTAACCTCTGTAGCTTTGTAATATGTTTCAAGGTCAGGCAGTGAAATTCCTCCCACTTCTGGTATTCTGGAATACCAGATGAATTTGGTAATTGCCTTCTCTAATTCTGTAAAGTAAGCTGTTGGGATTTTGATTGGTATTGCATTGAATCTATTAATCAGTTTGGGCAAGATTGACATCTTCACGATATTTATTCTTCCAATCCATGAATACGGAATGTTTTTCCATTTATTTATAAATCTTTTATGATTTCTTTTGGCATTGTTTTGTAGTTTTCTGCGTATAGGTCTTGTACTTCCTTGGTTAAATTAACTCCTAGGTATTTGAGTCTTTTTGTTGCTATTGAAAATGGAATTTCCCCCCTGATTTCCTACTCAGGTTGTTCAGTACTAAAGTACAAAAACATTACTGATTTTTGCGTGTTGATCTTGTATCCTGTCACTTTGTTGAACTCATTTATTAGTTCAAGTAGCTTTGTCGTGGATACTTCAGGATTTTCTAAGTACAGGATCATGTCATCTGCAAACAGTAAGAGTTTTACTTCCTCTTTTCCTATTTGGATGCCTTTAATTTTTTTGTCTTGTCTAATTGCCCTAGCTAGAACTTCTAGTGCAATGTTAAATAACAATGGTGACAGTGGGCATCCTTGTCTTGTTCCCGATCTTAGGGGGAAAGCTTTCAACCTTTCCCCATTGAATATGATGTTGGCTGTGGGTTTTTCATATATGTCTTTTATCATATTGAGGAATTTTCCTTCTATTCCTATCTTTTGAAGTGTTTTTATCAAAAAGGGTGCTGGATTTTGTCAAATGCCCTTTCTGCATCTAATGAGATGATCATGTGATTTTTTCCTTCAATTTGTTAATGTGGTGTATTATATTGATTGATTTTCTTATGTTGAACCAGCCTTGCATACCAGGAATAAACCCCACTTGGTTGTGATTTATAAGTCTTTTGATATACTGTTAGATTCAATTTGAAAGTATTTTTTTGAGAATTTTTGCATCTATGTTCATTAGAGAGATTGGTCTGCAATTTTCTTTTCTTTTAGAATCTTTATCTGGCTTTGCTATTAGGGTGATGTTGGCTTCATAAAATGTGTTGGGGGGGATGGATGTGGCTCAAATGGTTGGGCGTCTGTCTCCCATATGGAGGGACTAGGGTTCGATCCCCGGGACCTCTCGGTAAAAAAAAAAAAAAATGTGTTGGGTACTTTTCCCTCCTCTTCAATTTTTTGGAAGAGTTTAAACAGCACTGGTGTTAATTCTTTTCAAAATGCTTGGTAGAATTCACCTGTGAAGCCATCTGGTCCTGGACTTTTCTTTGTTGGGAGACTTTTGATGATGGATTCAATCTCCTTAAACGTGATTGGTTTGTTAAGTTCTTATATTTCTTGTAGCATCAGGGTAGTTTGGTTGTGCGTTTCTAGAAATTTGTTGATTTCTCTAGGTTGTGTAGTTTGTTGGCATATAGTTTCTCATAATATCCTCTTATGATTCTTTTTATTTCTGTGGGGTTATTTGTAATTTCCCCCCTTTCATTTCTGATTATATTTATTTGCATCTTCTCTCTTTTTTTCTTTGTTAGTTTAGCTAGGGGTTTGTCAATTTTATTGATCTTCTCCAAGAACCAGCTTTTGGTTTTGTTGATTTTCTCTATTGTTTTTCTCTTCTCATTTTCATTTATTTCTTTCCTTCTGCTTGCTTTGGGATTGGTTTGCTGTTCTTTTTCTAATATCTGTAGTTGTTCAGTTAAATCTTTGAGTTTAGCTCTTTCTTGTTCTTTAATATAGGCATTTAGGGCTATAAATTTCTCTCTCAAGAGTGCCTTCGCTGTATCCCATAAGTTTTGATACGTTGTGTTCTCATTTTCATTTGTCCCAATGTATTTACTGATTTTACTTGCAATTTTTTCTTTGACCCACCGATTATTTAGGAGTGTGTTTTTCACTCTCCACACATTTGTGAATTTACTTTTTTCCTGTCTATTATTGATTTTTAGTTTTATTCCATTATGATCTGAGAAGGTGCTTTGTATAATTTCAATCTTCTTATATTTATTGAGAGCTGAATTGTGACATAATATGTGGTCTATCCTGGAGAAAGATCCATGGGCACTTGAGAAGAACGTATAACCTGCTGAGTTTGGATGCAGTGTTTTGTATATGTCTGTTAGATCTAACTTGTTTATCATATTGTTCAAGTTCTCTGTTTCCTTGTTGATCTTCTGTCTAGTTTTTCTATCTAATGATGTGAGTGGGGTGTTGAAGTCTCCAATGATTATTGTAGAAATGTCTATTTCTCCCTTCATTTTGCCAGATTTTATCTCATATATTTTGGTGCACTCTGGTTAGATGTGTAGATATTTATGACTGTTATTTCTTCCTGGTGGATCGTCCCTTTTATCAATATATGATGACCTTCTGTATCTCTTATAACTTTTTTGCATTTAAAGTCTGTTTTGTCTGATGTTAGTATAGCTAGCCCTGCTCTTTTCTGGTTACTATTTGTGTGGAGCATTTTTTTCCAACCTTTCACTTTCAGCCAGTTTGTATCCCTGGGTCTAAGGTGACTTTCTTGTAATCAGCATATGAATGGCTCATGTTTTTTAACCTGGTCTGTCAGTCTGTATCTTTTGATTGGTGAGTTTAATCCATTCACATTCAATGATATTACTGTAAATGCCCTATTTACTTCCTCCATTTTATTCTTTGGTTTTCATATGTCATCTTGTTTTTGTCTCTCTTTTTACTCTTTTGGTTATCCTTTCTGCTATTCTTTCTTCTATACTCTCCTCCACTCCTCTCTCTCCTGTCTTTTTCTTTCAGGTTCTAAGGCTTCCTTTAATAATTCCTGCAAAGGTGGATTCTTTTTTGCAAATTCTCTTAGTTTCTGTTTGTTTGTGAATACTTTATACTCACCTTCATATTTGAAGGACAGTTTTGCTGGATAAAGAATTCTCGACTGGCAGTTTTTCTCTTTCAGTTTCCTAATTGTATCATACTACTGTCTTTTCACCTCCATGGTTTCTGAAGAGAAATCTACACTAAATCATACTGGACGTTCCTTGTACGTGATTGTTTGCTTCTCTCTTGCCGCTCTGAAAATTTTCTCTTTATCTTTGACATTTGACATTCTGAGTAGTATGTGTCTTGGTGTAGGTCTATTTGGATTTATTCTGATTGGAGTACAGTGTGCTTCTTGGACATGTAAGTTCATTTCTTTCGTGAGAATTGGGAAATTTTCAGTTATTATTTCTTCAAATACTCTTTCTTCCCCTTTTCCCTTCTCTTCTCCTTCTGGAACTCCCATGACATGTATGTTGTTGCGTTTTGTGTTGTCATTCAACTCTCTGAGCCCCTGCCCATTTTTTCCCATTCTTTTCTCTCCAATTTTAGCTGCTCTGTCTCTGGCATCACTTATTCTTTCTTTATCATTTCGAGTCTGCTGTGGTATGTGTCAAATGTGTTTTTAACCTCACCTATTGTATCTTTCATTCCCATGAGCTCTGTTACTTTTCTGTTCAGAATTTCAAATTCTTCTTTGCCGTCGCTCAATGTCTTCTTGATGTCATTTATCTCTTTAACTATATTGTCTTTCAACTCATTAATTTGATTTTGGAAATTTGTGCTTATCTCACTGATTAGTTCTCTCAAATTCTGCATCTCTTCTGGGACTTTGATGTATTCCTTTTCTTGGGCCATGTCTTCTATTTTCTTAGTATGGCTTGTAATTTTTTGCTGGTGTTTAGGTTGTAGAGTCGTTTCCTTGGGCCTTGGGCAGGGAGGCTATAGAGGCCAGGAAAGCCTCTCCTACTTATTTTTTATTATATGCACTTCCTTGGTCTGCCAGGAGATGGCACTCTTTGGGAGCTCTCAATTCAATGCCTGGTCAGAGTGTATTTGTTGCAACACAGACCAGATCAATGTGATAGAGCTTCCTGTCTGGAGGCTAAGAGCCTTGTAATTCAAACTTTCTGAGACAGTTCTCCAGTTTTCTCTGGCAGCCCCCTCCCTTTTCCCAGCTAGGAAATATTTCCACTCTCCTCTGAGTCCTCAACAGTCAGTTCCTGTTAGTAGAGGAGGAGAGTGGGAGGTTTGCATATCTTTAGCCCCTTGTAGGCTCCAAGGCAAACAGTGGTGCAGCCCCACCCAGCCTGTAAGGGCTCTTGAGACACAGCAGACCAAACCTGCGAGCCAAAAGCCAAGTCATCCCCAGGCTCTCTCTCCCCTCTCCTGTGGAGTCCTCAACAATTAGTCCAGGCTAGAAGAGAGGGAAATTGCAAGGGTCAGGGTCGGATTTCTCCAGTGTTTATTGGCTCCCAGGGCAAACCCCCCCTGTTGTCCCACCTGGCCTGGAAGGGAAGGGCCCGTGGGGCACTGTACCCCAAATTTGTGGGTCAGAACCTGAGTCAGCCTTAGCCTGTGTCCCTCCCTCTCCCCTTTCCTGGGGGTGGTAGATCCCTGGAGCCCCCTTTGTCTATAGTCACGGGCCCAGAGGCCCGAGAATTCTAGAGTCTTTAATGTGGGGGAGGGTGCCAGCAGCAGCAGTCACTGCTGGTTCCAACTCAGGGTTCTGTCATCAGGATTTCCCTCTTTTGTCCCTCTTTCCTCTGGGTGGTGTGCAGCCTTCACCTGCTGTCCTAAACCCTAGAAGATCTTTTTCGGCTCTGTTTCAGCCTGTCCTTTAGCTATTTTTCTGGAGAAGAGATTCCTGTGTCTTACTAGTCCACCATCTTCCCAGAAGTCTGGGAGCTGGTATTTTATGCCATCCGGGGAAGGCAGGCTGAAGGGCGTGGCTAAAGGATGGGATGAAACGACATAGGACAATCCAGTTTGGGAAAGGCAGGGTTAAATGGAGCACGCTATGCTCCAAACTATGCTTGGTCTTAAAATGGAGGCTTAGCATGCTCAGTGATTAGAACTGGTCCACAGAGCCGGCTTTAGCTGGTGCTGCAAGGGGGAGAAGAAACAGTAACTTACCTTGCAAGGCAGCAAGCCTCCTATGAATAAACATAAGGAGGTGGGCATTTGAATGAAAGGGAAGTAGAAAGTTCTAGAAACTTCTACAAGCCAGTAAAGGAGGAGCTACTCTGAAAAGTAGGTTCATAAGTGGTGGCAGTTTCAAAGAGGTTGGTAAATGGCAGTTTCAAATGTGCTGCAGATTTGAAGAAGGATAAGGGATGGTGGCTAGGAAGTATGGTAAGGAAGAAGTGGGATGATTTGAGCAAGATGTACCCTGACTACTCCACTTTGAAGACCATTCTCAAAAATAGAAAAGAGAGGAATATTGGTACCACATCAGTGTTTAGGGTGACTAAAGGGGGATGAGATGACTTGGGTCTTGGGTCTTGTAGTTTATTCCCTTTTAACTTTCTTTCCCTCCACTGCCAACTTTGTATATGATTGATATTGGTCATATTCAGTCTTCTGCCTTAGCTAAAAAAACAAAACAAAACAACAACAACAAAGCTATGCAAACATAAAAGGTAACCAGTGAGAAAAGTATGCAACTGATCAGAAGTGGAGAAGACATGAGTCCGGCCACAGCTTGAGCCAGTAATGGTGTGGTCTAGCATTGCTGCTGCAGGCCTCTGGTTTCAATGACAGGTAGATTTCCCCCATTGTGTGAAGGGTGGAGCAGAAATCCTGGCTCAGAGCCCATTGCAGTGGTCCAGGTAAGATCCAATGAGACCTGCCCCAAAGCAGCTCTAGTGGTAGCTAGAAATGAAATGGACAGGACTTGTTGAAGAAAATTGCTTCTGTAGGAAAAATCATGCCATGTCGCAACAGAAGCTCTTCTGCTTCTGAAGAGACTCAATCCTCCAGTGAGAACAGGAGCTCTTACTACTGTGCCAGCTAGCCACAGTGGGGACGGCACTCCCATAGTTCTTGTGCCAAGAGGAAGGAAGATGGAAGTGGAGGAGAGGTGGGTGGGTTGTAGGAGTCCAGTCCCATCAACAAGCAAAAGAGCCCAAGATCCTCCACATCCCAGGGGCAGCAGATAGAATGTTCCAGGTACTGCAGGAGTTAGACTACTGACTTCCACTGCCATTTGCATGTCAGGGATAGTCCTACGTGAGACATTTGCAAATTGGGTGCTGTATATCTTTTTCATTTATGTCTACTTGGTTCATACCAGACAAATCTTGGTACAGATTTGAAATAACTGCTCCCCCCAAAAAAGTTGGATTCTTACCCTTTTAAACAGTGTCCCTTATGGCCTGGGACATGGTGGTTTACACCAAGTAGTGAGGTCCAATATTAGTGTTTGGGGGAAAATCAGTGCCATGGAACCTAAGATTAAGTTCTAAATAAACTTGGTCAACACTAATGAAGGCTGTTTATGTGGGAGGGTGTGGGGAGTGGGGTGTATGGGAATCCCTATATTTTTTGTGTAACATTTATGTAATCTAAGTATCTTTTAAAAAGTTAAAAAAAATTAAAAAATACAAAAATAAATAAATAACCTTGGTCAATGAGAGAAGGAACAAACAAATAAGATCATTTAGGAAAAAAGTAGGGTAGTACATTGGAGAGGCAAAATAAACTGTTCAAATAAATGGTACGTACTGATTCTGAAAATATGAGGGGGATGGTGGAACACCAGGGAAAACCCTTCTGAGTATAACAGACCTAGATTCAAAGTTGAAATAAGCCTGTGTCTGTATATAAACTGAGGCATGCAAGATACCCTCTCCCCAACCCCCCCCCCCCCCCCACCAATATTTTCCTCAGCACCAGCCATGCCCTTTCTTCAGTCTTGGTTTATAATTATAGTGGGGTGAAAGTAAGCATAAAAGAAGGAAATAATAGGAGGAAAAGAGGTAGCATAGTGCGTTCCAGGCTTCTGAAACTTTCCATCCAAGTATCCCTAATAGCTAAGGAGTATGAACTTGGAACTCTAAACATTAAACTCTGGGGACAGATTTTAAAGCCCTTACAGAAATAGGAAACTTCTTTGAAGTCCTGTGTTCCATCTTAAAAATTCATACCATTCTATCTCCTAATATATTTATGTTTATCTTAGTACCATTTTTCATGTAACTCCTTCAATTGATATTGTTTCAGTGCCTACAGTGGACCATTTATAATTCCTAGCCAGTGGTAGAGTGAACAAAAGAGTCAAGGTTCAAGGGGCTGGGGCTGGGGAATGATAGGGGAATGAAAAAATGATACTAGCATTACCTAGCAGCATGCTAAATCCGTGCCCCAGAGATATGTGTCTTGCTTATCTGTAGGCTTCCTGTTCTCTCCCAGTTTGACAGAAGTAGACTGGGAGTCAGGACACTGGGTTGTGGGTGGTTGTGCAACTCTGGACAAACCTGCTCAGCTCTCTGGGCCTCTCTTCCCTCGGCTCTGAAGTCACAGGGCTGGATCCCCAGTCAGTTGCTTTTGGGCTGAGGAGCCCCCTGCAGGCCCTGCAGTTCCCTTCCAAGGGAGCTCTGAGGCCATGGCTGGGACTTTCTCCGGTTCTTCCTTGTTTTCCCACTGTCTGATCCATCTCCAGCTGCAAAAGAGAGCTTCTGTATGAATGATTTGACACCTCAGAGAACCTGCATCTTCCTTTGGGAACTTGCTTTCCTGGTAATAGATTCTCTGAGAGTGAGGATGCCTGAGATTTTGGCATGGCTCTGGATGATAAAAGTACAACATAATCCACATTAACTACAAATTTGAGATTTGGATTCTACCCAGTTTTCATTTTAATCGTTACCGGTTATGAAATGCTCTAATTTTAAATTCATCATTTCGTTTAATCCTCAGGTGAACTTTATCAGGCAGTTTGGTGTAATGGTTAAAAGCATGGCTCTGGAATCAGACTGCCTGGGTTCCTGTCCTGGTTGCACAGCTACTAACTGCATGACTTCAGCCTTTCTTCCCGAGCCCCTCTTTTCACATCTATAAAATGGGCATGATGATATCTAGCTTCTGTGAGGATATAATGAGAATACATGTAAAGCACCTGATAGCAAATACTCTTTTAAAAGGTGTCCTTTATTAACTCCATTTTACAGATGAGGAATTTGAGGCTCAAAGATGTTAACTTGCTCAAAGTCACCCTGATAGGGAAAAGCAGAGGTAGAATTGGAACCTAGGACTGTAAGAAGTCAAAGTCAGTGGTCTGGACCACTTGCTTTACTACTCATCCAGGGGGAAGAAGGCTTAATCAAAGTACCCGTGAGCAGAGAATTCCAGTATAAAACCACAAAGCATTATTTGCCTTACAAACAGATGTACATGTGCCCATGAAAAACACAACCAATCGGCAAGGTCTCTGTAGTCTTACGAAGCTGTAGCGATGTCACCTTCAGTGGTGTTAAGGATTGGAGACACTCAAGAAATTCCATTTTTATACAAATCCAGTTATGCCTGTTTAACCTTTCTACTTGCGCCGTATGTACTTTTTAAATCATTGCACTAGATTTTTAATTTTTACTTACACGTTATAAACTTTTAACAGTAAAATAAGAATATGGCATGAAAAGTAAAATCTTTTCTCTTCTCCCCCTCATCCCACTCCTCAAACACAATCACTGTAAATACGTCCTGTTTTTAATTCTTCTGGTGATGGCTATCATGTGCTTAAACACTCTTAGGCCTCTAGTTTTTTTTTTTGTTTTTTTTTTTTTAAGATTTATTTATTTACTTTATCCATTTTAACCCCCCCCCTTCCCCATTTGCTGTTTGTGTCCATTCGCTGGGCAATTCTCTGTATCTGTTTCCTGGAGACCTCCGATGTAGGAGAGAGGTATTCTGCCACCTGTGCCACCTCGGTTCCTGGTTTTTGGAGCTTTCAGAACATCTCGTCTTGTCTCTCCCCTGTTATGTCATCATCTTGCTGCATGGCTCCCGGGGCCTGGCGGCTCACCGGCACACAGAGCCTGGCAGCCCATGCGCCTTCTATATATATATTTTTATTTTACCGGGAGGTCCCGGGGATCGAACCCAGGTCCCTCCATATGGCAGACAGATGACCAACTATTTGAGCCACATCCGCCCCCCTCTAGTTATTGATTTATCAACTTTAGGTGGTATCTTTTGATTCTACTTTGGAAGATGAAGGATTTTAGTGCCCTTTATCACCTCCTGCTTTCCCTTGTTCCTGTCATATCTTTTTGATCAACTGGTATCTGACCAAGTTGATATCTGGCAAGGTGGGGACATGTTGAATGTTAGGATACTAGTGGTTGCCCTTTTGGAGTCTTTATTATTTCTAGGCAGGCAATGTGCTAACACTTTATATATAATCACTCAATCTTCACACCCACGCTAGTAAATAGGCACTACCCCCATTTTACAGATGAGGAAACTAAGGTTTTGGCCAGTGATGTCACTTGCCCAGAGTCCTAGAGTTACCCACCAGAGCTAGACTAACCCTGGTCCTCTGACACCCAAGCTCATGTCCTACACAGAGTCTGGATTTTGTTGTGTTGCTTAAAGGAATGTTGAGCTTTGTTCTGGCCAGCAGTTAATTTACTTGCATATCAGTTTCTCAGTCATGCTGTAATCAGTCACAATTCAGTAGCATTAAGTACATTCACAATGTTGTGCAGCCATCACCACTATCTAGTTCCTGAACATTTTTATCACTCTAACTGGAAATCCCATACCCATTAAACAGTTATTACCCATTGCCCCTTCCCCCAGACCCTAGCAACCACTAAGCTACTTTCTGTCTCTATGGATTTGCCTGTTCTGGATATTTCATATAAATGGAATCATACAATATGTGGCCTTTGTGTCTGGCTTCTTTCACTTGGGTTAATGTCTTCAAGGTTCATCCATGTTGTAGCATGTCCAGTACTTCATTCCTTTTTATGGCTGAATCGATACATTCCATTGTATGGATATATCACATTTTTTGTTTATCCATCATTTGTTGATGGACATTTTTGTTTCCACCTTATGGCTGTTGTGACTAGAACTACTATGAACATCCGTGTACAAGTTTTTGTTTGGACACCTGTTTTCAATTCCTTGGGGTATGCACCTAGGAATGGAATTGTGGAGTCATAAGGTACTTCTGTGTTTAACTTATTGAGGAACTACCAAACTGTTTTCCAGTGGCTGTGCCTTTTTACAGTCTCACCAGCAAGGTATGAGAATTCTACTTACTCTGCAACCTCACTAACACTTACTTTCCATTAAAAAAGAAAAAAAAAAAGCCTATGCATGCTCTTAATGCATCTACGTTACCCTTGCTCATATTTTATTGGCCAAAGCAAGTCACGTGAACATGTCTAGCTTCTGGGGGGTGGGGGGTGCAGTCCTACCATATGCCAGAAGGGAGAGGACCAGGATATTTGTGAGTGGCCCTAATGACTATCACACAGTTAATATCGAAATAGACCTATCAGCTCTCTGCAAGTTCAGATACACAAGTTCTCTTTCCTAAATAATATAAAGTTTCTAGAAGGAAAATGAACTGAAAATCACAGAGTATAATGTGAGCTAAAAGGAGGGGGGGCTAAAGGCCAGGAGCAAAGAAGAAACAAATGAGAAACTTCTAAAGTAGAATACTTTATTTTGTTAAATAATTATAAAAATATTCTTAGGAAAACATCCAAAAGCATGTTGCCTGGGGAAAAAATTAGATGTCTTCATTTTAGTGCAAAATAAATACAGTGTAGCCAAGTACCCCCGTAAACACGGGCAATTAAACTTTCATGTTGGAATTGAGTCACCTCTCAATGGCTTCACAGGTAGCTGCTGTAGTACTTCTTGTTAAATATAATAACCAAATAATCACTTTTTGATGAAGCTACCAAGTCCATCTGAAAAAATATGGAAATCAAAATCTTCTGCAGGAAAGGATTTTCCTGAAAAGGCGAACCTCATGTAAACAAGCATTTCCTGTCACCCAGCAACCACCCTCCAGAGATCATTTTAATGGGTAATTTCAGTTGACAGCTGGTGCAACCTTGAAATGATCCTGTTTTTCCTGCTTCACGATGTGTAGAGGTCATTCCTGATAATAATGTGGTTGCTACTCATTATTATCTGGAGTGTGATAGCATGGGAGAACTGCCTCCAAATGTTCTTTCTTATCTTGACATTGACTTTGCATATAAAATTGGGTTCACTAGACACACATTTCAAAGCATAAGGATATTTACACTTAAAAATAAAAATGACCAACATGGGTGGGAGAGGGTGGGGGCAAGCATTTTTGTACTTTGCCCAGTTTATATTTATTTAATCAATAAATAAACATTCACAATTTAAACTGCCTAGGTTTGAATCTCAGCTCCACCACTACTAGCTGTGTGTTCTTAAGCATGTTAATTAATGGAGCTAATAGCAGTATTTACAACGTAGACTTGTGAAGATTAAATGAGTTCATATAAATAAAGTGCTTAAAACACAGTAAGCCCCAATGTAAAGACTGGCTTTGATTGT
Organism: Tolypeutes matacus; assembly: GCA_026826555.1. Classification (NCBI taxonomy): domain Eukaryota; kingdom Metazoa; phylum Chordata; class Mammalia; order Cingulata; family Chlamyphoridae; genus Tolypeutes; species Tolypeutes matacus. The sequence goes on along the minus strand of JAKSZT010053816.1, from coordinate 3,306,609 downwards.
TTGGGGATATTATATGCTCCCTCAAATCAGTCTTTGTCTCTCTTGGTCTCTGACAGCCTGGCACTGGGTTAGGGATACCCTTTCATGTGCTTCTCTGGCATGCTGTACCATCCCATGGTCAAACAGTACTTAAAGTGAGCTCTATTTGTGTGTTTAATTACCTATGCCCCCCACCCCCTCAATAGCTAGAAGCTCTGAGTGGGTGGAGACCTGGTCTATCTCCTTCAACACTAAATCTTCATCTGTTGAACTACTTATTCAATTGCGTGTGCCCTAAACAAGGTAATGAAAGAATGAGAAGTGGCCAACCTAACCTACTGGGAATAAGCAGAGAGGAGCAGTGGGCTGCAGTTTATCAGATTTCGCCGGTTAACTGATGGCAGGACTTTGGGAAAGAAACTGCTGAGTCACAGGCATGCACTTTGAGCAGGGAATAATCTTAACTTGAGATCTTACATTACTTTCTTTGAATTCATCCGTGCTGCTTGGGCAAATAGAAGTTGCTGGAAGATTTGCCCCCCACCTCACCCCAGCAGACAAACTTTCATGATCTTATCTTAGAACCTGTTTTAGTTTGCTAAAAGCTGCCAATGCAATATACCAGACATGAGTTAGTTTCTACAATGGGACTTAATTTATAAGTTCACACAGTTCTGAGGCTGGGAAAAGTGTCCAAATCAAGGCATCAGGTGAAGGTCTCTCCCCAAGAATTGGCTGCTGGCAATCCTTGGCTCCTGCCACGTGGCAAGGCACAATGGTGGCTCTGCTAGTCTCTGTCTTCTCCTCCAGGCTTGCTTTCTCACCGAGCTCAGCTGTGAGTGATCAGGACATGGTGGCGTCCACTCATCTCTCCCTTCTCCTCCGGGCCTCGTTACTTCAGCTTTGGGATACTCCATCTGTGGCTTAGTCTCATTAATTTCAACTTCTGGAGGCTTCTCTCTGTCTCTGCCACTTTTTTCTGTGCCTGTGGCTTTTATTCCTTCATTTGTAAAGGACTCCAGTAAGAGGATGAAAACCTATCCTAGGTTTTCCCTAGTGGAACAATCTAATCAGATGCTCAGTAACTGATCTTATCTAATCAAAGGTTCACAATAGGTTCAATTTAAGAACATAATTTTCTGGGGTCCAAAAAAGAAAGGAGGGTATAGGAGGATGTGTGGAAGGATATACCGGGTACATCACAGAACCCATGGGCAGGAATATAGCTGGGTTTCATTGTAGAAACCCATTCATTGTGGAGGTGACATTGGGAACTAAGCCATCCTTTCAAACTCCTCTCTTTCCATGGTTCCTTGTAAGTCTCCCTGCCTATCTGCATCTGCTGCTTTCCCTTCAGGCTGCCTCTCTTCTCTGTTGAGTGGAAGAAGTATCTCTCAGCTCCTGGGGTTATGTGCCCCTCAATTCCAGCTACACCCTGAGAAAAAACTAGCTATTGCTCAGTCCCCAAACTCAGTTTTCAGGGGAGAATCTAATCGGTTCCAATTGAGCCAAATATCTCCCCCAATCTAAAACATAACTGCCAAGGATGGACTATTACAAACATGGTTGCCAGGAGCGAGCAAATCACGACAAACAAGGTCACCAAGATATGGACAGATAATCCAGTAGGATTCTGCTAAAGCAAGGTAGTTAAAAAGGGATCCCAATGTTATATAAAGTTAGGTAAGAGAAATAACCAGCATGAAGTACTGAGTACATTGTAGCTAACCAGGAAGCACTGGATTTCAATAGTTTTTGAGAGTTGTTCCTTTGATGGCATTACAAACATACAACAAAATCTCCTTTGAATGTGACTTTATTCAAGATGAACATCCTAATTCTCCTCCATTTTTTTTTTTAAGATTTATTTTATTTATTTATTTATCTCCCCTTGCTGCTTGTGCTCGCTGTGTCCATTTGCTGTGCATTTTTCTGTGTCTGCTTGTCTCCCTTTTGCTGCGTCATCTTGCTGTGCCAGCTTACCGTGCCACGTGGGCCGTCAGCTCACCACGCTGCCTGGGTCATCAGCACACCGTACCGCGCAGGCCGGCTTTGCCTTCACCAGGAGGCCCTGGGAATCGAACCTGGGGCCTCTCATATGGTAAATAGGAGCCCAACCACTTGAGCCACATCTGCTTCCCTCCTCCTTCTTATAGAACACATATGCTTTTCCCTTTCCTTCATTGGACTAATCCCTACTCATCTCTCAGATCTAGACTTACACATTCCCCAGTGGAGAATAAACATTTGATGCACAAACTCAGGTATACAAATCATGAAACCTTATTTTCTATAAATAAATTTAATTTCTGTTATGAACCCCCATTCTGATTTGAGTGGTAGTCACCCAATCTTAGTCAATGAGGGATTCCCCCCTTCCCCAGAACTGCATCCAAATTCTGGGTACCTTTCCTAGTGTTAATGTACTGGCTGGGTGGGGTGTGAGATGGGGGGAAGTGGGTGGAATACATGGTGTGGGTTTGCTGGCATCTGCTAGGAAGTCTTCATTCACCTGCTCTTTAGTTGCCAACTCACACGGGCCAGGGCTGGGCCGTCCCTCCTTCCCTAGCACCACACTGTCTTGGGTCTGGGGCTCTCTCAGCCCACCTGGGTGCCTTCCCAGGAGCACGGGACCCTTCTGGTGCTCCATGTGAGGCCAGACCTTCAGGAAACCTATGGGTTGGTTGGTGCCCCTCACTACATATCTGATGTATTCAGGGGAATCATCTGCTGACCCTACAGTTTGCTGGGTGTAGGGGACCCCAGTGAAGATGTTTGGGGCCCATTTGTTCAGGCCACCACAGCCATTTCTAGTCTGAGGTCTTGCTGCTCTGGGAAGGGACCTCTAGTTCTCCCTGAGCTTAGAACCCCAAACCTATTTAGAGTTTCTGCTGTTTTGCCCATCCTGGGCTCTACCCGGGAGAGGTAGCTTAGTTCCCCTCTCCATTTAGAACCTGTCCCCCACCCCCCAACCTATCTAGGATTTCTGTTCTTCCCCTCCTCCAGCCCCAGGCTTAGTCCAGGGGAGGGGCGGCCTACTTACTAGCCAAGCCCAGAGAAACTATTTCTAGTTTGGGCATGGCAGAAGGGAAGAGGGTGGGATGGGGTAAGGGAGTAGAGAAGGGAGAGGACAGGAATAAACAAGCAAACTAGTGCAGGAATGAACAAAATGAAGTTCAAAATGGCTTTCCATGCTTTTTTTATTGATCCGTGGTACAATTCTGGAAAGGTCCATTTAATGAATCTTTTACTCACTTGGGAAAGCAGTGGTTATTGGCAGTTGGCAGAAATTCACTAGTTAAATTAATCTTACTCCTTTTTTTGATGGGTTGTGAAGCTGGTAGGTTAAGGCAATAATGGAAACAGAGTCTTACTGGATTTTAGCAAGGCAGATGGCAAGGTCTTTCAAAAGGATTGTTTTCTCGAATTTATTTCATTAAAATGAGTTCCTAGAAGTGGAAATGATGGCTCAGAAATCTTGCATATTTTTCATTTAGAAGCTTTTGTCCAATTGTCTCCCAGCACCAGCTGTAGGAGAATGTTTCTACATGGCCCTACCGACCCCAGATTTTATCACTAGTTTAAACGTTGGCAAACTGATATTAATATTTTTATTGCTTTGCTTTTTATATGTTTTTAATTTTTATTGTGGTAATATGTACAACATAACATTTCCATTTTAACTATTTTCAAGCATACAATTCAGGGGTGTTAATTACATTCACAATGTGCTACCATCACTACCATCCACGACCAAACTTTTCCATCACCACAAACAGAAACTCTGTGCCCATGAAATATTAATTCCCCACCCACCACCCCACCCCTGCCCCTAGTACCCTGTAATCTTCTTGATATTAATAGTTTTAATCTTGCCAGGCTAATGGGCAAAAAATGATACCTCACAATTGCTTTACTTTGCATAGCTTTGCTTGTTAGCGAGACTGAACTTCATTTCATACGTTTTCTGAGCATTTGTATTTTTCTCTTCTTTTCTGAATTGCCCATTCATTTATTCTGCCACTTTTGGAATGCTCATCTTTTTCTTTGGATCTAATCTGAGGAGCTTTTTATAAATTGAGTCTTAAATGTTTTCTTTCACATGTATATCTTTCATATATATACTGTTGTCTTTTGTTTTTGACTTTTTAATGGTGCTTGAACTTAAAGAAGTTTTACATTTTTATGTAGTCAAATCCAATAGTATTTTCCCTTATGGTTTCTGGCTTTGGTGGCACACTCTTCCACCGAAATACTACAGACATACTTAATACTCAATAATCTTTCTTTCAGTTATTTAATATTCTATTAAACATTCAGCTTGATTTTTCTTTTGGAGAGAGGTTCTCTCCTCAGATCCCCAAGCCCATTCCATTCCCCTTCCATCGTATTATATATTATTTAACAAAACTTCTTTTGCATCTTGAAACGGCAGTCTTGATGAAGCTAGGTCAAATACCTGCCTCTGATTCACCAAAGTCAAAATTTCCTACTTTGTGTCATAAAGTACTAGTGGACACCAAGGAAAGAGTAGCATGAAAAAGCAAGAGTACCATTTTGCTATTTAAACAATCATGCTCAAAGAATTTGATTAACTGACTCCAGGCAGGTTCTTTATAAAGGTATCCTTTATGCTATGTTGCTTGTCCTACTCATCATTTGTCTTAAAATTGAATAAGGACATGGATAACTAGAGACTCAAACCCATGTATTTTTATAATTCATTCAACTCTTCATTCACTCATTGAATCCTTAGCATGATTAGGTATTTTACATATATTATTTTATTTAATCCCCCAAACAAATCAATATATATTGAGCATCAACTACAGCCCTCGAACAGCTGAAGAGACTGAGTTGCAGGCAGATAGTAAATTTATCTATGATTGCATGGCCAGTGTATCACCTAAGACACTCTCAATAGCAAATGATACCCGAATCTTACTCAAACTGGGTGTTTTACTTACCTATTGCTGTGTAATATACTACTCCAAGACTCAGTGGCTTAAAACATCAACTATTTTATTTATTTGCAATTTGGGCAGGGCTCCGTGGGGACAGTTTGTCTCTGTTCCATGTGGTGACAGCAGGGATGGATCAACTGGGATTGGAGGGTCCACTTCCAAGATGGCTCACTCACATGGTTGGCAAGGTTGTGTGGCGTTCAGCTAGGAGCCTCAGTTATTGCCATCAGCTGGGTTCCTCAGTTCCCTTCCATATGACGTTTCCTCTTGGTTAGCTTGGGCTTCCTCACAGAGTGATAGTCTCCAGGTAGTTGCACTTCTTATGAAGCACCTGGTTTCCACAATGACAACAGCCAAAGTCTTGAGATTTAGGCCCTGAAATTGTCCAATATCAATTTCACCTCATTCTATTGGTTAAAATGAAGCACAGGGCCAGGCTAGATTCAAGGTGAGAAGACTACATAAGGTGTGGATCTCAGGAGGCATGATTCAATAGGGGCCACTAGAGTAATAATCTAACCATACTGGGGTAGGGATTTTATTGGCTCACATTGCTGGGAGAAGTATCAGTGGCTTTAGGCATGTCAGTAACCAGGCATTCAAGTGATGTCAGCAGGAACATGCTTCTCTCTGTCTCATTGCTGTTTCCTCTGTGTTGACATCATCTGTCAGGTTCCTTGCAAGATGGCAAGATGGCCACAGCATTTCCGACTTTCAAGGAACCATATAGGATCATGCCCTGCTCCGTGCACCTATCTCTGTGACTGGGAGGATGAAATGTGCTAATTGGCCAGTTTGGGCCATGTGCTCACCTATGGCACGTGCTATCAGTTAACTACCTACCCAACAGTGCTTCCCAGCTCTCTTCATTGGCTGAATCTGAAAGTGTCAAATACTTGATATCTCAGTTTCCCTTTTAGACTGCAGATCGGGGAGAAGGGGAGGTGACTGAGTCTAGACAATGAGATGAAAGAATAGGTGATTTCAAGTTTATGCTATTTAATGAAGTTTAAAACATCAAAACAAATGAACAAAATTAAATCATCAAAAGCCTGTCCTCTGTGGTGGCCATCAGTTGTTTTATCTCTCATCATTTGTTCCCATTTCTTTTTGGAAAGAGAGCCTCCCTTTGTTTTACAGCCCTGCTCCTTCTACCAACCCTGTGATTTTAGTGGAGCTGCTAATCATAGTACTCTGCCTCTTCCTCTCCAACTGAAGTTGACCCGTGGCCCCAGCAGGCTGATCAGAGTGCTTCCCTGGGATTTTTCTAATTGCAACAAAGGAAGTGAGTTCCTTCACCTCTGGAATCAGAGCCTGGTAGATGCTGACAGATGTAGTTCTGTCTTCATGAATCAAGTGAACCCAGAGAGAAGAAGCAAAACGATGCAGAAAGAGAGTGTGATGAATTTTGAGTTCCTGGTTCCAAGAGTTTTGAGACTCCCTGTCACATCTGCTCTTTCTGCAGTTTGACTTTATGAGCCAATAAAGTCTCCATTTTGCCGACCGTAGTTCAAATTACAGTCCTCACCAGCTGCCTCATCTCTGCTGATTTCCCTCTTCCTGTTAATGTTACTTCCACTTATCAAACTGAAACTTCCAAGACTTCTTTTCCTTGCTTCTGTGAGACCTGTCAGTGGCTATGTCCTGTGAATTCATCCTTCACCCAACCATGAAGCTGAATGTCCTAAAAACTCTGCTTTGGGACAAATTATTTTCTTCAAAACCTCTATTCAAATTTTGTTCTGACTATGTCATGATAGAGTGAAAGTTTTCACAAGCTACCACCAAACTATTTTGCTAATGATTTTTAAAAATGTTTCTGATGTTCATCCATGGTGTAGCATACATCAGTACTTTATTCGTTTTATAGCTGAATAATTTTCCATTGAATGTATATACTCACCAATGTTTTTTAACATATAGTTTTCCTCTGCCTTGAATGTTCTTCCTTGCCTACTGCCTGGATGAATCCTTCTAAGTCTGGGTTATCTCATTTCTTTAGGAGATTTTCCTGATCATCCCTACCCTAAGTCAAAACAATCTCTCTCCTTTCTGGACTCTTGGAGTATTTTTGTCGCCTCCAGTCTTTTGTCAATTTAATTTTATTCAAATCTTATATTATTAATTGTCTTTTGTCTTTATGTCCTATTTCTTCCAATTACATTGAGAGTGCTGACTACAAGGGCGGTGCCTTATGCATCCTTGCTTGCCCCACAATCACTAGTACAATCACTACTATAGTAGTACCTTGCACACAGTAAATTTGTTCATTCATTCATTCATTCATTCATTCATTCAACAAATATTTATTGGGCACTTTATGTGTGCCAGGAGCTGTTGTAGGCTCTGTATACAGCTGTAAATAAAAGAGATAAAAAAAATTCCACCCTTAGGGAGCTTACATTATAGTCGTTATTAAGCTATAATAAATAAGAATACATAAAACATATAAATGTAATAACTAAAAGTATATAGTACATTAAATGGTGATGTGTGATATGGAAAACTAATGCAGGGCACGTGTGAATTTAAGGTGATAACTAAAAATTTCTCTGACATTTTATTAAATATATTCTTAAAGAAGGCCCTAAAATCCCAAAGAGCAGGATTTGTAAACTTGAATATTCCTGGGACCTTTTGTTTCCTTGTAAGACCCCAGGTCTAGTGTTGCCAGATTTTTCAAATGAAAGCAGAAATCAGATTTTTAAATCTGCCAACCACTTCACATTTTAAAATATAGCACGAGGGCCTACCAAGACATTTCTGAGCTGGGTCAGGACTATAGACTTCCCATTTGCAACCTTTCCTGTAGGGAACACCGCCCACCCCCAGCACTTCCATGTTGATAATTCCTGCTTTTCTGGGACCCTGGACTTAGTCAGAAGACTGTTTCAGCAATGTTATTATGCACAAATCTGGCACTAACTGTAACTCATGTATTCGTCCAGTGAGTTCACATTTGTAGACTGCTCAGAGCAATGCCTGGTATGTTCTCAGTGCTATACAAATTTTAGTAATCATTACCTTATTTTGTGTTTACAAAACCCTCTGAAATAAATACTGTTCTCTTGGTTTTAAGAATCGTGAAACTGGGGCTTATTATATCAGATGGAAATGCTTTCAGCTTCAAGTAATAGCAAACTGGACTAACTGTGGCATAAGTAAAGGTGTTTTTTTTTTTTCTTCCTCTCTCTCACATAACAAAAAGTCTAGAGGCTGTTGGCACTGGCTCAGGATCAGCTGATGGCGAATTTGGGTGCCTTGTTGACCTTGTATTCTGCCACTTTGCTGAACTCATTTATTGGTTCAAGTAGCTTTGTCGTAGACATTTCAGAATTTTCTAAATATAGGATCATGTCATCTGCAAACCATGGGAGCTTTACTTCCTCTTTTCCCATTTGTATGCCTTTTTTTTTCCCTTCTCTAATTGTTTTAGCTAGAACTTCTAGCACAATGTTGAATAACAATGGTGATAGTGGGCATCCTTGTCTTGTTCTCTATCTTAGAGGGAAAGTTTTTAACATTTCCCCATTAAGTAGGATGTTGACCGTGGGTTTTTCATATAAGCCTTTTTATCATATTGAGGAATTTTCCTTCTATTTTATCTTTTGAAGTGTTTTTTGTTTTGTTTTTTTTTTTTTTTGATCAAGAAAGGAAGCTGGATTTTGTCAAATGATTTTTCTGTATCGATTGAGATGATCATGTGGTTTTTATCCTTCAGTTTGTTAAGGTAGTGTATTACATTGATTTTCTTACGTTGAGCCACCCTTGAATACCAGGAATAAATAAGACTTGGTTGTGATATATGTCTTTTTTTTTTTTAAGGTTTATTTTATTTATTCCCCCCCCCCCCCGCCCCCTTGTTGTTTGCACTTGCGGTGTCTGTTGTCATCGTTGTTTTCTTTTTGGGGGGCATCAGGAGCTGAACCAGGGACCTCCGATGTGGGAGGGAGGAGCCTAATCACTTGAGCCTCCTCCATTCCCTGCTTTGTTGTGTCTCTCATTGTTTTCCTCCCTGCATCTCTTGTTGTGCCGTCTTGTGTCAGATCCTGTCTTCTTTAGGAGACACTGGAACCTCTTCACCCTGCTTTGTTGTGTCTCTCTTTATGTTCCCTCTTCTTATATCTCTTGTTGTGTCAGCTTGCCATGCCTGCCCATCGCACCAGCCCGCTGTCTTCTTTAGGAGGCACCGGAATCCAAACCAGCGACTTCCCCTGTAGTAAGCGGGTGCCCAATTGCCTGAGTCACATCCTCTTCCCTATATTTCTTTTGATATACTGTTGGAATATAGTTGCAAGTATTTTGTTGAGAAATGTTATATCTATGTTCATTTGAGAGAGATTGGTCTGTAATTTTCTTTTCTTGTAATGTCTTTATCTGACTTTGGTATTAGGGTTCATAAAATGTGTTGGATAATTTTCCCTCTTCTTCAATTTTCTGGAAGAGCTTAAAGAGGATTGGTGTTAATTCTTCTCGAAATGCTTGGTAGAATTCACCTGTGAAGCCATTAGGTCCTGGACTTTTCTTTGTTGGGAGATTTTTTTTTTTTCACATATAAATTTTTAAAAAATCATAAATATGTTACACAATGTATTTGGCTCATATTCATGCAATCATACAGCATTTATCCTTTTGTGTCTGGCTTACTTCACTCAACATAATGTCCTCCAGGTTCATCCATGTTGTCATATGCTTTACGACTTCATTTCTTCTTACAGCTGCATAATATTCCATTGTGTGAATACACACAGTTTGTTTATCCATTCATCTGTTGGTGGACACCTGGGTTGCTTCCAACTTTTGGCAATCGTGAATAATGCCGCTATGAACATAGGTGTGCAGATGTCTGTTTGTGTCACTGCTCTCAGTTCTTCTGGGTATATACACAATAGTGGTATTGCAGGGTCATGTGGCAAGTCTATATTCAACTTCTTTAGGAACTGCCAAACAGTCCTCCATAGTGGCTGTACCATTCTGCATTCCCACCAACAGTGAAGAAGTGCTCCTATCTCTCCACATCCTCTCCAACACTTGTAGTTCTCTGTCTTTTTAATAGCGGCCATTCTGATAGGTGTGAAATGATATCTCATTGTAGTTTTGATTTGCATTTCCCTAATCATGAGTGATGTTGAACATTTTTTCATATACTTTTTCACCATTTGTATTTCTTCTGTGGACAAATGTATTAAGTCTTTTTCCCATTTTTTAATTGGGTCGTTTGTCTTTTTATTGTTGAGTTGTAACATCTCTTTATATATCCTGGATGTTAAACCATTATCGGACATTGATTTCCCATTGAGCTGGCTGCCTTTTCACCCCTTTGACAAAGTCCTATGAGGTACAAAAGTCTTTAATTTTGAGGAGGTTCCATTTATCTATTTTTCATTTTATAGCTTGTGCTATGGGTGTAAGGTCCAAGAAACCACCACCTACTACAATGTCTTGAAGATGTTTCCCTACATTTTCTTGTAGCAGTTTTATGGTCCTGGATTTTATATTTAGGTCTTTGATCAGTTTTGAGTTGATTCTTATATAGGGAGTGAGGTAGGGGTCCTCTTTCCTTCTTTGGTTATAGATATCTGGTTGTCCCAGCACCATTTGTTGAAGAGACTGTTTTGTCCCGTTAACATGGACTTGGTAGGTTTGTCAAAAACCGGTTGACCATAGAAGTAAGGGTTTATTTCTGGATTGTCAATTCTATTCCACTGATCAATGTGTCTATCTTTATGTCAGTACCAAGCTGTTTTGACAACTATAGCTTTGTAATATGTTTCAAGGTCAGGCAGAGAAATTCCTCCCATGTCACTCTCCTTTTTTAGAATGCTTTTGGCTATTTGGGTGCACTTTCCCTTCCAAATGAATTTGGTAATTGCCTTCTAATTCTCTAAAGTAAGCTGTTGGAATTTTGATTGGTATTGCATTGAATCTATAAATCAGTTTGGGTAGGATGACATCTTCATGATATTTAGTCTTCCAATCCATGAACACAGAATGTCTTCCCATTTGTTTAGGTCTTTTATGATTTCTTTTAGCATTGTTTTGTAGTTTTCTGCATATAGTTCCTGTACTTCTTTGGTTAAATTAATTCCTAGGTATTTGAGTCTTTTTGTTGCTATTGAAAATGGAATTTCCCCCCTGATTTCCTCCTCAGATTGTTCAGTACTACTGTACAAAAATATTACTGATTTTTGTGTGTTGATCTTGTATCCTGCCACTTTACTGAACTCATTTATTAGCTCAAGTAGCTTTGTCATGGATACTTCAGAATTTTCTAAATACAGCATCATGTCATCAGCAAATAGTGAGTTAGTTTTGCTTCCTCTTTTCCTATTTGGATGCCTTTATTTATTTATTTATTTATTTATTTTCTTGTCTAATTGCCCTAGCTAGAACTTCTAGTGCAATATTGAATAACAATGGTGATAGTGGGCATCATTGTCTTGTTCTGGATGTTAGAGGAAAAGTTTTCAACCTTTCCCCATTGAGTATGATGTTGGCTGTGGGTTTTTCATATATGCCTTTTATCATATTGAGGAATTTTCCTTCTATTCCTATCTTTTGAAGTGTTTTTATCAAAAAAGGATGCTGGATTTTGTCTAATGCCTTTCTGCATCGGTTGAGATGATCAACTGTTTTTTTCCTTCAATTTGTTAATGTGATGTATTATGTTGATTGATTTTCTTATGTCAAACCAGCCTTGCATACCAGGAATAAATCCCACTTGGTTGTGATGTATAAGTCTTTTGATATGCTGTTGGATTTGATTTGCAAGTATTTTGTTGAACATTTTTGCCTCTATGTTCATTAGAGAAATTCGTCTAAAATTTTCTTTATCTGGCTTTGGTATTAGGGTGATATTGGCTTCATAAAATATATTGGGTAATTTTCCCTCCTCTTCTAGTCCACCATCTTCTCCGAAGTCAGAAGGTATTATTATTATCCCCATTTTAGAGATAAGGAAAAAGAAATTAAGTTATTTGACCAAAGTCATACAGATTATAAATACCAGAACCAGTATTTGGACCTAGATAGCCAGACTGCAGGTTCTGTTCACTTCTAAAAGCATTTAGCATATTAGCACAGATGAAGAGCTCAGAAAAAGTCTGCAATAAGGGTTATGATCAGGAATTCCCAGGAAAGGATGCAGGAACATGTCTGTTTAAGGTAGCTTAGGGATGATTCTTTTACAAAGTTTCATTTGAAAACGGAACTGTGTACCTGGAGAAAAAATCTCTCGGAAAACCAGATAAAAACCTCAAGGAGATGAAGGGAGAAGACAGGCAAGGCAGGAATTATGGGTTCATGCCACAATTCCTTTCCATAGGTCTTTTCTCATCCTTGGGGTCTCCATTTCCTGGCTGGCCACATTCTCACCCAACTGGAACCAGGATTTCTCTCCCTCACTCCCCGGTAAAAACCCAACACTTCACCCTCCAAGGACCCAGAACATGTTCCTTCATTTTTGGTCCAAAATGTATCAAACATGTAATATCATATTTGGCCAGTAGGTGTCAGCATCTATCACAAAATGGGTGAGTGTGCCATTCTTTACATTTAAAGATTTAAATTATGTAAAACAAATTAGTTTCCTAGTTGATTATTTTATTAATGCTAGAAGGTTGGAATTCCATAGAGCCTTGCTTATTTTGCTGGATATATGTGCAGAAATCACATTTCAAAAGATGTTGGGAAAATTGTGTAGCAGAAGATACCTGTTTGATGAAAAGGTTAAGAAAATCATTTTCTTGTAAAATTCTTCATCCAAGGAAATGGATGTGGCTCAAATGATTGGGCTCCCATCTACCATATAAGAGGTCCAGGGTTCAACTCCCTGGGCCTCCTGGTGAAAGGCAAGCTGGCCTGTGCAGAGAGCTGGCCCGCACAGAAGTGCTGGCCCACACGGAGAGCTGGCGCAGCGAGATGACCCAACAAAAAGAGACACAGAGGAGAGACAATCAGAGACACAGCCGACCAGGGAGCTGAGGTGGTGCCAGAGATTGAGTGCCTCTCTCCCACTCCGGAAGGTCCCAGGATTCGTTCCCGATGCTGCCTAAAGAGAAGACAAGCAGACACAGAAGAACACACAGAGAGTAGACAGCGAGCACAAAACAATGAGGGGGTGGGGGTGGGGATAAATAAATAAATCTTTAAAAAAAGTTTTTCATCCATTAATTGAGCCACAAATTATTTATTGATCATCTTACTCTGTGCAATGATAAAAAAGACACAACCTGGAAAGCAAGTATCTAGTGGGATAGGATCTAGCATGCTGTAGGATACTGAAATTTACAATGACACATTTTTTTGGCTACTGGTGCCCTTTTTGACAGATGTTTGCTAAATAATTCTGGTGTTCCTCCCCCCATCTACAGATACTCCACACATCCTCAAGTGTGCTCCCATTTTAAGAAAATACAGCATGTGAAAATCTGGGTGTACTAAACAGCTCAATTGCAGTGAACTAATATCCACTGAGCACCTATTTTGTGTTCATTAATGACATCCTGGGTAGATCCCAAAGCTTCCTAATCACACTCAGGTATTGAAAAGTCTAGCCCAGTCCAGTTGAACTAGAAGCTTCAATTTTGTATCCAATTCAAGGCTCTCTCCTCCTTCCCAGTTTACATATGACCAAGGTACCTGCATGAGGGAAAGGGCTCTGGTCTGTTTCTTCTGTATCCTTTAGGACTGGAGAAGAGACAGGAGAGATTAAAGAGGGAAACAAACGAAAAGCCTCTGCAGAGGAGGCCCTGTGGACGCTCTCTACTGCACAGATGCTGCACATCTCATTGGCCTCAACTGAGCGGACTTAGGGGCAAGGCAGGATGGGAACTGTAGTCTTTTTTCCAAATGGCCATGTACTAAAGTAACCTTCTCCAGCATCATCCCTTTTGACTACCACCTTCAGCTGCCTGCTCAGGATACAAAGAGAACACTCAGGCTCTGCTGTTTGTGGAGTCTACTTGCATCACAGGACACACAAACATCCTTGCCTGAAATGCCTTGGCACCCTTTTCCTAGGGTAATTCTATTACTCTTGGAATTTTTCTGCTCTTTGATTTAGGCTGCAGGGAATGGCCACATGAGGTAGCAGGACCTGTTGGGCTACCTCTTAGGAGTCAGTGACTCTTTGCAGTCAATCCCACCCCACCTCCAGCCCCAAACAGCTACTGCTTTGATTTCGGCCTCTGAAGTTTTACATTTTCTAGAACTGTCATATAAATGAATAATATATGTGTGTCTGTTTTCTTTTATGTAGCATGTTTTTGAGATTCATCCATGCTGGTAAATGTATCGGTAGTTTTTGTTGCTGAGTAGTATTCCATTTTATGAATACACCATATATGGATTGTTAACAGTTTTTGGCGCTTATGGATTATACTGCTATAAGCATTTGTGTACAAGTCTTTGTGTGGACAAATGTCTTCCTTTCTCTTAGATAGATATTTAGGAGTGGAATTGCTAGGTCGTATAGTTAGTGTATGTTTAACTTTTTAAGAAACTGCTAAAGTGGCTGTATTATTTTATATTCCCACCAGCAATGTAGTTCTATTTCTGGATTTTTGCATAAGAGAGCTACTGCTATTTTGGATCTCCATTATTCACAGCTAATGATACATGAGGGTATTAGCTTAAAAAACCTCAGAACTTTTTCTTCTAGTTCTGAAAGTAGATAGTTTTATAATCCACCTTAGCAAATAATTCACTTTAGGATTCCTCTAATTTATGAGTCCTGTGATATCTAAAGTGATTTAATTTATGAAATTTGATTTACCCATAGCCACTTAGAAACACATGCACGGTATGATTGCAACATGCCTGTGTAATATTCCTATTATTTTTCTGTTATGTCTAACCAGAGAAATTTACCCCTTAATCAACCAGCTAGGAAGGTTCACAAAGGCAGACACTCTGTTTGTTTGCTGTATGTAGCCTATGCCTGGGACCAAGATTATAACAGGAAATTTGTACCACACATGGAAATGGTCAAGGATACTTGTGTGTGTGTGTGCATGCGTTTTAGCCACAGCCCCAAATCAATGGCATGGGCTTTGGAGTCAGATACACTTGGATTCAAAACCTAATGTTGCCACTTACTAGCTTTTTTGATCTGGGGCAAGTTACCTAACATCTCTGAAACTCAGGTTTTTCGTCTATAAAATGGACATAATAAGCCTGACTCTCAGGTGTAACTCAGATGTATAAAAAAATATGTGCCTTCCTCCAACACCACTAAATTTCTGATTCCAAACCCACTCCCCACCTGTCTGGCCGTGAAGCTACAGAATAGGTTCTGTAACCGTGGGTTAAGAATTAACAAATAATTATGATTACTGATTCATTATATAGATGCCTTCTACTTCCAGTATATTATAAAATAGCCAAAGGTTAATATCTGAAATTACTGAAACTGGCTAGAGCAACCTCACCCTTTATATATGGCCATTTCCAACTAAAATCCTGCCATTGTGATGATTATTCCAGACAGATCTTATCTTTGTAATAGTCCTTTGTAACTAAAACTTGCTATTATAATGATTACTCTACATGGATCTTACCTTTGTATATGGTCATCTCTAATTAAGAACTGCTATTATGACGATAATTCCAGATTGATCTTACCCTTGAATGTGAACATTTCTATTGAAATGGTAACCACTCCACCCTCCCCTGTCTGAAAGCCACAAGAAAAACCTTGTAACTGACCCTGGTTCTGTACCCTCCATCCCCAGATCACTTGATCTCTGATAATAATTGTCTTGCGATTGAAATAACCTTGTGACTCATCCTGGTTTTGTATCCACCCCCCCATCCTGTTCAGCCCCTTAATGTTTATTAGTGAAGGAACCTGAGCCAGCCCCACCCCAATTACTCATTAGCATAAATGGCTAAGCCTGGATACTATAAAACTGTGAGGAGTACTGCAGTCCCAGGAGGCAGGTTTTGGGCCATTAGGTCCCTGACTTCCTTTGCTGTGCACAAGCAAATAAACTCTCTCCTTGAAATGGGTGTCTCGGGAGTTGGTCTGTAAAGTGCACTGGGTGCAAAGAACCCAATTTTTCTTGGTATCAGTTCTGTTGAAGTTCGATGGGCAATTAAGACTGAAAAAGGAAGCAGGCCACTCCATATAGCAAATAGTAACAGTTTATTAGAGAACTTCCAGACCTGGATGCCGGTCCCGGGTGGCCGTAGGATGTGCAGAGTAGTGCTGTGCACCACCCAGGGCCTTACAGGGGGTTATATGGGGTAAGAACAAGGAAGGCACAGAGCCGAGTTGGGGTTTGTAAGATGGCAAGCATGTTTCCTTGAAGAAACATGAAACAGGAGTGGTTATAATACAGATAGTTTAGGAATGAGCTCTTGCTCTTTAAAATGCACCTACAGGGTGTTTTTTGTTTTTTGTTTTGGTTTTGTTTGTTTTTGTTTTTGTCTTATCTAAGAATTTATGGCTTCTTTGGTTTATGGCCTCACACCACCCCCAGCATTATGTCACAGTACCAGGGCTTTTCAGGATGAGGAAGAAGGTGGCAGGCTGCTAACAGTCTGGTCCTTGTTCAGATCCCCCATGTTTTTTTTTTTTTTTTTTTTTTTAAATTTTTTAAAAGATACTTAGATTACATAAATGTTACACAAAAAATATAGGGAGTCCCATATGCCCCACCTCCCACACCTCCCACAACCTCCCACATAAACATCCTTCATTAGTGTGGCACATTAATTGCAATGATATACACATCCTGGGGCTTTGCCACTAAGCGTGGACCATAGTTCACATTGTAGACCACACTCTCTCCCACACAGTTCTGCATGTTATGCGATGATATAAAATGGCCTATATCTGTCCTTGCAATGTCACTCAGGACATTTCCCAAGTCCTGGAAAAGCCCCTGTATTATTAACTGCTTTTCCTTTCCCTGCCCCCAGAACCCCCAGTGGCCACTGGCTCCACATCAATGTTGTAATTTCTTCCAATGCTTGAATCACAATTTCTTTAGAACTAACATTTCCATTGCCCTGTCCCTTTGAGTCCAGTGGCCTCTGCTGTTTGGGTGCCATGCTTGGGACCCAGGAACATTTTCTGACATGCCCTATGGTGCCACCTGCCTCTGTGGCCCCTGCTGCCTGCTTCTTAGGGTGCTTCTACCCTGCTCGGGGGACTGCTGGGGTAGGACAGAAGTCCTCACCTGTTCCTGGGGCCCCAGGGCTCTCCCTTTCTTTCTTTTCCTTTTGATAGACTGCATTTTTTATCTTCTTTTATCTCTCCCCTCCTAAATTCCTCTAAGGACTTGGGTTTTTGGATCATAAAATCTGGAAATATTTGCTGACAATTTCAGCTTTCTGTCTCATTGTTTGTCTCCCCTAGAGCAAAAAAAAAAATGAATTGGAAGCTTTCCATTTGACACAGGGGAGAGAAAAAAGAAAATCCAGAGAATGAAGCATAGATTAATATATCAAAATATATAAATGTAGGGAAGCGGCTGTGGCTCAATCAGTAGGGCTCCCGTTTACCATATGGGAGGCCCCGGGATCCCGGGGCCTCTTGGTGAAGGCAAGCCCGCCCGCACGGCGTGGTTAGCTGACCCAGTGAGCACAAGCAGCAAGGGGGGGATAAATGAATAAATAAATAAAATCTTTAAAAAATATATATATAATATATAAATGTTATCTATATACCTTTATCACAGTTTTATTGAGATATAGTTCACAATTTTTAGCCATTTAAAAATATATATTAATTGGTGCTTAGTCGGCCTCTTGTTTTAAAAACGTTGACTGCCTGAATCAATAATGTGCTTACTGAAATTTCTTCACTTAGGCAGCTCTGAAAATCCTAAAACTAATTGAGCTGGGTTTCTAGTAATCTAATTTTACAAGTTTACTCTTTGCACTTAGTTCCCTGAAGGCTATTAAACAGACCTTCTCAGTTGTGCTTAATGGAATAAGATAACATTTCAAAGCAAAACCAGACAGAATGGTGTAAATCTGTAACTTATCTCAGAGGCAAAAAGTTTGATATCCTTGAGCAATTGTTTGAGAAGGAGCCGTGAAGGCCTTGCACCTGCACAACTATATCAAAACTGTGGTTTAGTAGCTGCTGAAATCAAAGACAAATTGGGTATGCTTGAGACAAGACTGAGAAATTGCACATACCCTCTTCACATATCATTTGTTTTATTTACTTGTTTTTCTTCTCAACTACCGCCCCCCCTCCTTTTTTTCCTTATAAAAACCCTAACTCTCATTCTCACTTTGAACTGGTTTTGGCAAGATTCCCCCAGTTCCTTGCTTGTGCACTCGCAATCACTCACCTTCTCACTAAAAGACGTTTGTCCTTTGTAGTGCAGTTTCGGGCAGACCTGTCTATTGGAAATAGTCATCCCTATGGGAATATTTTACACCAGAAGATTGGATGTGCATGACCTGCCTGGTCTTTTCCCTTGACCTCCTCTGCCTTGGAAATGTCTCCTGTTTCCTGGGTTGTTTCTTTCTTTTTCACAATGGCTCTTAGAGGTGGTGTATTAGTCTGTCAATGCAAAGTACCAGAAATCTGTTGACTTTTTTTTAGGAGGCACGGGAAATTGAACCCGGGACCTCATACATGTGAAGCAGGTGCTCAACCAACTGAGCTACACCCGTCCTTTGTTGGCTTTTAAAGGGTATTTATTTGGGATAAAAGCTTACAGTTACAAGGCTGTTAAAAAGTCCAGCTCAAGTTGCTTTTTCACCAAAGTCAGTTGACACAGGTTGAAGCAATATGGTCACTGATCTCTGGCTGGTCTTTGCCTTCCCCTCTGGGCTTCCTCTTCTTCTTGAGGCTCCTTGGGCCCAGCCTCTTGAGGCTCTGTGAATTAGTGAAGTCCTCTCTCTCCTGGTATAGGGCTTGTTTCTTTCTGGGCCTCCTGTATGAGTCTGAGTGGGTCTGCTTTCTTCCAAATCTCAGCTGTAAGCTATCAGGCAAATGGCTCGTCTCTCTCCAGGGCTTCAGCTGTGTGAGCCTTCTCCTTTCTGTGACATGGCAGGATCAAAAATGACAGAGCTCTTTCTTCCTGTGTGTCTGAGTGTCTGTTTATATTAAATCCAGCAAAGGGGTGGAGACTCAACCTGAGTCATGCCCACTGACATAGTCAAATCAAAATCCCTAATCTTAACAGGTAACCTAATCAAAGACACTCAGCTGAATTTAATGCAATCAAAGGGTATTGCATCCAGAGGAAAAGGTTAGTTTACAAACATAATCTTTGTCTTCTTGGGATTCATAAAATAATTTCAAACTGCCACAGATGGAAACATTCTGGGGTCTCTATTCTCCCTGCCTCTCTGAGTGTGGGTCTCTGAGTGTAGGTGTCTGGTGCACTCTGGAAAAACCCCCTTCCTGGTTCACCAAGGTCCAGCTGGGCAGCCTCCACTGGGCTCCCTACTCACTTGCCTGCCCCACTAGAAATTCTGATTTTTCTGCCACTTGGAAAGAAAAAGAGAAAAAGGTCCTGCTGATATATCTTTTATTCTTTCCCTGTTTAAAAAGTAAACTCTCCCTTCCATTCACTGTTGCTGCTTCTTCCTCTTTCTGCACCTCAATCATTAAACCCTTCCTGTCAGATTCCTGGCTGAAGTGCTGAAGATCGGGGGTGGGAGGGTGGGGGAGTAGGGATGGAGCAGGGATAGTGACCTCTTATGGGAAAATTTTAATTGCTGTGAAGAGGATTCCAGCAAATGAATTTTGACAAACCACCCCCTATAATTATGCCTGCTCAGTATCAGAATGAAACAGTAAGGACTGATGCTGTCTGCTGGAAATGTAATTTTAAGTTTTCTAGTAGTCACATTTAAAAAAGCAAGAAGAGATGAAATTATTTTAATAATATATCTATTTAAACCATATATCAAAAATAATATTGTTTCAGCAAGTAATCAATATAAATTACTGAGATAACATACATCTTTTGTCCTATTAGAACCTTGAATCCAGTCCTATTAGAACTCTGAAGTATTTTACACTTAGAGCACATCTCAATTCAATTTCTCAGCCTCACTAACCACATTTCAAGTGCTCAATTGCCACATGTGATTAGCGGCAATGTGATTACTGGACCATGTAGCTCTATATTAATGAGAACTATCTGCAACCATACAGATCACTCTCTGCATTAACATGACTTAAGTGTTCCAGGAAGTTCCAGATGAAATTACAAATAACTTTGTTTCAGTTATTTGTCCCAAATCCATTTATCCCAACAATAGCCCTCTTTATAGTAAATACCCTCTTCTCAACAAATCATTGTTTAAACTTCAAGACTCTTTTTGAGGTCTTTGTTACTGAGCAAGGGCCGGCTGCCCAATGCACTCTGTGGCCAATACTATGACGTTGGGATCTTGAAAGAAGAAAGAGTTTTATTGTGAGGTTGACTGGCAAGGAGACAGGAGACCAGGCTCAAATCTGTCTTCCCAACCTGAGACTTAAAGGGAGATTTTATGGGAATGGGAGGTGAGAGGTGGGAACAGAAGTGGGGAGCTTTGACTTGGCATAGTCGAATTTTTTAATTATAGAGGGAGAATGGATTTTAGGTTGGATCTTCATTATTGAAGGATCTCTCACATTTGATTTGCTTCTGATATCTCCTTGTCCTTGTAATCTTGGTTCCAGGGGAGGTGACCTTTGTTACTGGCTTCTCAAAGATCATTTAGGGAAGCGGCTGTGGCTCAATCAGTGGGGCTCCCGTTTACCATATGGGAGGCCCTGGGTTTGGTTCCCAGGGCCTCCTGATGAAGGCAAGCCCACCCACACGGCGTGGTTAGCTGACCCAGCAAGCACAAGCAGCAAGGGGGGGATAAATGAATAAATAAATAAAAATCTTAAAAAAAAAAAAAAAAAAGATCATTTAAAGGACAAGAGTTTGTATTTCTGTGTATGCTCAGGTTATATCATCTATGGTTAAAGAAACTCAGAAGAAAAGGTTGCAGGAACAGAGGACAACCCCCCAAACTGGTTTTGGTCTGCTCATGGTTTCATCTTAATCTCTCTGGGTCCACAAGTCTTAAACTATGATATTCTGGATTTTTCCCAATCCCAGGCAGCTCCTCCCCTCCACTGCATCAATTAAGACCCATCTAAACCAATTTCTAAAAACTTGGTAAACATCCTTCCTTTACCATCCTCCATTCTAACCACTGCTAAGATTGTCACACTAATGGTCTCCCTTATAGCAGTGATGGAAAAACCTGGCTTTTTTACTTTATCAACTATGATAGTCCCTCACTCTTATATCATTTTAGTTTATAAAGTGCATTTACACTTATCTCCGTGATTAATATACATAACAAGCCTGAAGGAAATTGTTATCCTTAAACTGAGAAAATACACTTAGAAAGATGAAATGATTTTCCAAAGTCATAAAACTGCTAAAGAGCCAAGTAGTGGTATGACCAAGCATCCTGATTTGCCTAGGACTGTCCCAGTCCTCTTGTCTTGGTGGCCCTGCAGTTTATAACCCTCTTTTATCCTCGAATGTGCCCTAGTTTGAACACTGAATTATCTGATCACCTTACTTTATCCAGCAAGAACTTGAATCTGTGACTTCTGAATTTTAAGACCACTGCTCCATTTACCCAGTTTTATTCTTCCAAGCCTTCCTGGTCTCATTGTCTTTCCCAGTATCTCTAGGCCTTTGCCAAGTCATGACACCTAGTGGAGTTGAATCTAATAATCTGTTTAAACAGAAGCTTTCTTTGAAATATGCCCCAGAGCCAACTAGTTGATGGAGATCAATCACAAGAAACTTTCCATTAAAGGTAATTAGCAAAACGAAAATAGAAAGGGTGGAAATAAGACTTGTGGTTGAATAGTTTAATGTTCCTTAAGAAACTATCAGCAGCAGCTTGAATGTTTGTGATAAACACTAGATGAGAATGTTGTGCATTTTGTGTCATTGTTCAATATTTTACCCACGATAATTTTTACTACACTGAGGCCCCTGAACCTTAAAAGCTCACTGAATCCTCAAAAACAACAACAACAAAACAACAACAAAATTGAGTAAATGAACCAGTTACAAATCCATTCAAGATTATTTCCCTTCAACAGGACTGTTGGAGCAGAATGTCAGCTAATTTTCTGCAGTCAATTAATTTCCTCCTTTCTTAGCCAAAATGTCTGATTGCTTTAAGAGACCCACAGAGAGGACTTTTGTTTTTTCTAGAACAAAAAGCCACCTGCATAGTTAATGTTAATTCAAAACTGCAGGTGGCAAATGACTGCTCTTTGGGAAGAAGGCAAATGGCTACTTTGAGACTATTGAGATGCATCCAGGGCTTTTGATTTGAGAAAAAGGAAACACTGCAACTAGAAATAAATTGATCTTAAGCCATGTATGGACTAAGGAGGAGCACCCCGTGGTCCCTTTGTTAACCCCCTTTTTTTGTGGGTCCAGCCATTCTCATGGCCCTTGGCTCCCTCCCACCTTACTCCAGAGTCTGCTGGAGTGGTCATTGCATTAATACACAATTCTGGGAAGAAGGATCCTTTAAGTCAGTGCCAAACTACCCCCACTCACAAAACTTAATAAATCCTTCAAAGCAGGGCTTTTTCGTGGCCGGAAACCAACTTTGCATTTTTGGGGGGAATTGCAAGAGATAATCTGTCCATTCTCCTAACTTATGACGAGGGAGATATTAAAGGAAGTAGGTCCATTTTATTGATGAATAGCAGAGGTGGTACTAGAAGCCCAGTCTCCTAGGGCAGTGTTCATTTTCTTCGCACTCTCTTTGTCACTAACTAGGTTCTTGGCCATGTCACATCAAAGAATTTAAGAACTTGCCAGTTTAGTTAAGCCAGTAAAAAGAATTTATTGAGAAAAAGGGGAAAAGAACAGAGCTTGCTGAGAAATGGGAAAGAAGGATGGAAATACATGCCACGATTT
Organism: Tolypeutes matacus; assembly: GCA_026826555.1. Lineage (NCBI taxonomy): Eukaryota > Metazoa > Chordata > Mammalia > Cingulata > Chlamyphoridae > Tolypeutes > Tolypeutes matacus. The sequence goes on along the minus strand of JAKSZT010053816.1, from coordinate 3,283,751 downwards.
GGTGTGGGCTCCTCTAGGCAGAGAGAGCAGAGCTCTGGCTTGTGTGGTCACCTTTTAAACTATTAATTATTCCTCCCCATGCTAATGCTAAGGGGAGGGGCCCCAGTTGTTATTGGTTACCCTGCCAATGGTGGGGGCCAATGGTGAGGCCTGTTTGGAATATCTAGGGCCTCCCCTCGGCCACAGAAGAGTTCCAACTGTGACCTCAAGGCCAAGGTCTCAGCAGGGTCTTATGGCCTTGATGTGGCTCATCTTCTCCTGTAATAACCTGCCTCATAGTGTTGCAGCTGTCGCAATGGGAAACCCAAAAACGGCACTTGGAGGGAGCGGAGGAACCAGGCTTTATTAAGTGCGTGGACCCAGAGGAAAGTTCGGTTTCCAAATTCTGGGCCCCTAGCCCCAGTTTTCTGGACTTTTTATTAGGGTCTGCAGGCTCCCATTCACTGGCTAGCGAATTGGCCGGTGGAATTTTCCATTACCTTAGGCAACTAAGCAAGCGTGGTTACAGAAGCAGAATTTGCAGGTTACAAAATCAAGCGGGCAGGGTTACAGAGCCAGAGGCCCAGGTTCCAGTTCTAAGGTGGGGGATACTTGTCAGGAAAAGGGGGAGGGGGAGGGCTGCAGTGACTTTTCCTTATCAATAGCTGCTATAGAGACAGGTCACTTCCTGCTTGCAAACAGTGTTGTTATGAAAGTTCATTTTTTTGCCACTTATTTGGAACTGGGGCACATTTTCTCCTAGAAACATGCTTGTTTAAGCGGTGGCTGGGTTCTCCCTGTTTCAGCCCTCATCCTTAACCTATTTTTACCCACATCATTGTCACAATCTTAGAAGAAATACCAAACCATCCTAAAACTTGAGTGCTGGACCTGAAACTGATCCCTAAGCCTTTCTGAGAGCTAAACCTTGAGCTCTTGGGGAACACCAAGTGGGCCAGGATGTAGGGAAAGAAAGAGGCTGATGGAGGAGCCAGGGCTGGGGCATCTCTAAGAGGTGTTTAGTTTGCCAAAGGGCTGCCGATACAAAGTACCAGAAATGTGTTGGCTTTTATAAAGGGTATTTATTTGGGGAAAAGCTTACAGTTCCAAGGCCATGAAAAGTTCAACTCAAGGCACCATAAGAGATGTTTTCTCACTCAAGTCAGCTGCCATGCATTGAAGCAAGAATTCAGGCGATCTCTGCCTTCCCCTCCATGATAAACCATCTCCTGGAGCACAGCTGTGGGCAACCAGGCAAAGGGGTTATCTCTAACCGGGCCTCCTCTCACAGGCTTGGCTGCTTCACTTTCTTCCTGATTTCAGCTGCAAGCTATCAGGCATATGGCTCAACTATCCCCCCGGCCTCAGCTCTTTGAGGCTCTCCTTTCTCTCACATGGCAGAATAAAAAAATGGTAGCGGTCTCTTTTTGTATATGTCTCAGCCCCAGCAAGAGGGCAAGAGAGTCAAGGTCAGTCACGCCTCACTGAGCTAGTCCAATTGAAAAGGTCTCACACCCACAGGAGTGGACCAGCCCACAAATAATCTTTCTTTTTTGGGGATTCATAAAATTATTTCAAACTGCCACAGTGGCCTAAGAGAAGAATAGTAGAGAATGGGAGCTTCAGCAACAGCAGATGGCATACTGGGAGAAGGGGCTTTGTGAGGTTGGGAATGGTACAATCAAACGAGACCATAGGAAACCAGGAGTGAGGAGGAGGAAGTTATTTTACAAACTGTTCCTTCATGAATTAGGTGTTTTCATAAATTATGAAGTGCCTGTATGAAATTTTAAGGTATATTTGGGAAGTGGTTCTCTTTTTGTAGTCAATGAAGTACCAGGAACCCCCCTAAAATATTCCCTTTGGGAGGTAAATCACTGAATCATTTAAGGTCTGAAGGCAGCCTCTTCACAAAATAGCTCTGGGTCTCCAGGGTGGCTGATGCCAGAACCTGGCCCTACCCAGGCAGACAGTACCCAAGGAGTGCTTGGATGTGGAACAGAAAGAGCTGAGAGCCTGCCCTCTTGGGGCCCAAATGTGGAGCACTGAGAAGGGAGTGGATTTCCTGTAGCTTTGGCAGAGATCTGGAACACATTGACATCATGAGAGCAGGGACCCGGGGTTGTCTCTTTGACTTAGAAGACTGTCCTGTGGCAGTGAGAAGTGGTAGCCTGGTGGACTCACCAGACTCTGGTGCTACCTCAGGAATGTGGAAGGGGGCTGACTCCCTCTTTGACTGAAGTGAGATGCTCCCACCCCTAGTCTCAGTTCTCCCCTCATGGTTCTTGGATGAGGCCTCAAGCAAATCATTAGAAAAATGGCAGAGATGTGACCGCATTTGAGCCCTGAATTTGTGCAGCATCCACACTAGTTACAGTAGTGAGCCCTCCTTCAATTAGGCTCAAATACACAGAAAGAATTTTAAGGCAATTTTATTCCAAATATCTCTGCAACCCTCTTTATCCTAAAAAGGTGGAAGAGAAAGGGAAATGGATGAATTTTTTAAATCAATTAAAAAGGTACTGCTCTGGGCAGAACCCAATGTGCAAGGAACTTTAGGAAATTCTTCAAGAACTGTGTACTTTGAGAGAATTACAGATGGGTGGAGGTCAAACTCCACAGTAAATATATGTGATTAAATATGGAATATATACATCTGGCCATGAGGGTTCCACTAAAGTTCAGTGGGTAATTAAGACTGAAAAACAAAACATGCCACTCCATATAGAAAAATAGTAACAGTGTATTAGGGAATTTACAGACCTGGAACCTACTCCTGGGCAGCTGCAGGACATTCACAGTAGTGCCCTGTGCCAGCCCTATGACATAGGCGTGACTACCCTCCTTTTATAAATAGGGAAATCAAAGCTTAAAATTGTGAAAGACAAAACGCTCTAGATAATTCAGGCTATTGAAATAGGGAGAACATTCCTTAATGGGGACCGTCTCAAAGAAAGGGAAGAGGCCTAGAGTTTTACAGAAGCTGGTAAACAAGGGAGTTGTCCTCAAGTCTTATGGGAGTCATGGAGAAGATGGAGATGGGTCTTATGCACAGGGCAGGGTGGTCCTTTGCAAGATTAACTGTTTCCTGAGCATAGAAGGGTAGAGGGATTTTGGAGTACAAAGGATGGGGGATTTCTTAACCCTTTCTGTTTTCCCATGGCTCAGTTAAATTCGACATTGTCAAAAGGTTGAGTAACTTATCCAAGTCCCATCAGCCAGTAAGCAGCCCCATCTGACAATGCAATCTGTTCTAGATTTGTGGCCAGAACATCGGTTTTTGTAGAAAGAAGTGATGGGTGCTGTTCAACCAAGGAAAGAGAAGAATTTACTCTAGAGAGTCCAAACCAGGTGATCCTGTGTGTTGGGAAGGAGTCACAAGGGTTGGATTCCAGTTAAGTAGCTCTAGGGTCAGTTTTTGAGGAATCCAATGACCCAGGGCCCAGGATGAGGGTTCCAGGCTGAGGTGCCTGGGAACAAAGCCCAGAGCCCCTGGAGGCAAGAAGAACAATCAGGAACTGGCAAAGGCCCAGGGCAGAAGCTGCCTCAGCTCTGCTGTGACCTTACATCCACCTCTGAGCTTGGGCAGACCAGTGGGCAGATATCCAGGGAGACAGAGAGAGGCTTACTCTACTTCTGAACTCCCTTGGTGATCCAAGAGCTGACTGCAGAGGAGCTAGACTACTTCGTGTTAATTAGACACCATTCTGTGGACTCATTAAGCAAGTTTAAGGACCTTTATTGCTTTGTTGACTGAAGGGTAAAATGAAAATGAGTTTTCTTCACTTGTGCAGCTTAATAATTAAAAGGCGGAGAGGTATGCTATCTAACTTGTGGGACTTCAGATAATAAACTTTCCCTAGGGCTGCTTATACCAATGTCCTCCCATTTAATAAATATTTATTGATCACTCACAAGGGGCTGGCTACTGATCTAGACTAGGTGAACAAAATAGAGAAATATCCCTGCTCTAAGCTTTCATTCTAATAAAGAGATATAAAAAAAAAAACCCCACAAAACAACAATTAATACATTATAGAACATGACACGTGCTTTAGGAAAAAAGTAGAGCAAGTTAAATGCCTTGGAAATGCTGGGAGTGGGGTTGCTGTATTTTAAATAGGGTGGTTAGTTGAGAAGTCCGCATGTGAGCAGACTTTCAGGTGAGAGAATGAGCCCTGAAAATATGTGGAAAGTCAGTTCTAGATAGGGGGAGGAGGTGGTGATGTGCCTGGTGTTTTCCAGGAATAGCTAGAGCAGGGAGCATGATAGGAGAGGCCAGAGGAACAAGTGGAGCCAGATGGGGTGGGATCTTGGAGCTTTCATAAGGACTTTTTCTTTTACTCCGAATGAAATGAGAGCTAGAACATTTGTTATCATATTACTCTGAATATTTTTGTTCTCATTTGCTTATACTTGGGGCAAGAGACTTGGGTCCTTACAGAGTCACAGGGGATCCAGTACACCAACCAAGAATAAGAATCCCAAGGTCCAGATATCAGTCCCAGGCAGCAATCAGAGGAGCTGTCAGAGACACAGATGTCAGTATTGTGGTGAGACTGAGGAGCAAACAGAAGAGGCCAGAATGATAGGACTTGCACGGTTCAGCTGTCTCCACCTCCAGGAAGCTGTCACTGACTGATCGCCCAGTGAGATCTGGGGACCTTTCTTTGGGCTCCCATCATAGCACCAATCCATTATTATTTTTTTTTAAGTTTTATTTTATTTATTTCTCCCCCCCCCCTTGTTGTTTGCATTTTCTGTGTCTGTTTGACTTCCTTTAGGACTTCCTTGTTTCTTTAGGAGGCACCAGGAGCCGAACATGGGACCTCTGATGTGGGAGGGAGGTGCCTAATCGCTTGAGCCACCTCCACTCCCTGCTTTGTTGTGTCTCTCAGGTTTTTCCTCCCTTCATCTCTTGTTGCATCAGCTCACTGCACCTGCCCGTCGTGCCAGCTTGCTGTCTTTTTTAGGAGGCACCAGGATTGGAACCAGGGACCTCCCGTGTGGTAGGTGGGAGCCCAGTCGCCTGAGCCACCTCTGCTTCCCCCCCAATCCATTCTAATGTACTTGTTTGTCAGCCTGTCATCCTTCTCTCATAAACTCAGCTCCTCAAGATTAGAGTCCTGTCTTTTTTATTCCTTTGTTCCTCAGCATCAAATTCAGTTCTGGCATATGCTAAACACACAGTGAATGATTAATAAATGAGTGATAACAGCTAATGTTTATTGAGCATTTGCTATGTGCTGGGCACCATTTAATCCTCCAAACAACTCTCAGAAATAAGGACTATTATAATCCCATTTTTACTGATGAATAAACTGAGGGGTTAAGTAACTTGCCCAAGGTCACTCAGTAAGTAAAGAAGCCAGGATTTCAACTTAGGCAGTCTGAATTCAGAGCCCGTACAATTACCCATTATAAGACGGGTGGATGGATGGATGGATGGATGGATGGGATATGTCAGAATTATGATACAAAGTCTGAATTAGTGTTCTCAGAAATGAATAAAGATGATGAAATACTAAAATTCATAATTACTTGTTAATGATTGGGTAGTGTTAGAGAACAAAAGCCTAGGGGGCTGAAAGTTTCCGTCTATTGTTAAAAGGAATAAGAAGGAGGAATGTGGGAAGGTGTTTTATTACCAGATGCACTAACATCCCTCCTTCCCCACCCCCACTCCCCTTGACTCACTAGGAAGCTCAACATCAGATTCCAGAACAGCCAAGCTTGATGGCCAATCCTGCTGAGATAGGGAATAGGAGTGAGGGGTTGTACCAGGAAGACTTCTCAGAGGAGGTGAAGGTTTTTTATGTTTAACTTTACAAAAAAATTTTGAGGTATATTTTACATGCAGTGATATGCACCAGTCTTAAGCATTACAACACAATGAGTTTTAAAAAATAGAGGAGGTGAAATTTTGAGCTGAGCTTTGGAAAAACGAGTAGGTTAAGGGACCTACATAGCATATGCAAGGGCACAAATGGCTAAAAGAACATTAAATTCCTTGTAGCACAAGTTTGTCCCAAGAATAATATGCTCTTTAAGTATGATCAATAGATAAGGCTGGAAAAAAGTTCACAGCTACCATCGTTTTCACCTTCTCATTTGTTCTGAGTTGCTCTTTTTGAGTGTGAAACCTAAACTACCAACAGCAAGACCTCAGTCTTTTGCTTCTCTTTGGAATTCATTTATTCTTTTCGTATCATATTCTTTACTTCTGCTGGGCACTGTTCCATATCCCAACAGCTACAGGAGGTATTGCTTCACTTCCACCAATCCAGGCTACTGCGTTAACCCCTGCAGGTCCAGCCAGTTGGTTTCCAGCCAAGTTCTGACAGTGCAGAATCACTTATGCCTGAGGATGTGGATATGTACATTGGCTGCATTTGGAATCCCTATTTATAGTCTGTGAATAAGGACACCATTCAAGAATTCTGAGACAAGGCACCTACAATGCAAACACATCAGGCCCCAAATGGAGGAGACCTGCCAAACACAAGGAGAGCTGAGAAACAAGTTTCCAGCAGTTCAGTTACTCAATACATATGCAATGAATGTGTTCTATCTGCTTGGCATGCTGTCACTTCCTTCTCATCTTTACTCAAATGACATCTTCCCTCCCTGAGGCCTTTTCTGGCCATGCTAATTAAAATTCCCCTCTCCCCCATACACACATTCCTACCCACATTTCCCTGTTTTAGTTTTCTCCTTAGCACACACCATGTTCCAGCAGAATATATATTCTACTAATTTATTTTGCTTATGGTCTGTTGCCACCACTAGAATACAAGCTTCAAGAAGGCTGAGATTTTTTATTTTGCTTGTATACTGCTATTTCTGCAATACCTAGAGCGTAGTAGGCACTTCATAAACATTTGTTGAATGAATGAATGAATTGTCTAGGCCCTGCTTGAACACAGAGACTCTGAAACCAAGGAACATTATGTAGCAATGGACATAGATCCAGAAGCCAAATAATATTAGAAGGAAAGAAGGAATGAATGAACGGAGGTATAATGCTCAACCTCAGTGAAGGAAACCCAAGTAGCCTGCTTTAAGCTAGGTAACCATCTTGTAAGTTTGACAACCTTAATCAAATTCCTGAACATTTCTTAAAAGGCACAGATAATTTAGCTGCCTCCTTTTTAAAAGCAGCACATAATTATAGCTACATAGACTTCAGAAGGGTAAAGGATTTGCAAAGTCCTATTTGCCTGTTTTTTTAGAAAAATTCTGCTCTTTGCAAACCCAAAGAAATGAACCTTTGTGACATTCAAAACAGAGAAGAGTTAAACCCAGAGATGGAGATAACTAAAATTTTGTGTATTATAATCTTATTTGTTGGGATGTGGTGAGCAGACTTCTTTAACATGTAGAAGACTTTAAGATTTGATTTTCCCGTTCTTTTTGGAGTTCTTAGTGATTAATTGAATTTGATTTCTTCTTCACATAATCGTAACTAAATTCTCCATAAGTCAAGCAGATTTTAGTGAGTTTTATTTAGTTTTTTAAAAATAAGTTTTTGTTAGAAAAGTTCAATTAAAGTTTAATTTTCCTGAGCTAAAATAAAATTTAAGAGAAATTCACCACATTATGAATGTATAATCAATTTCACTGAAGTTACACGGGAAGTATATTTTATACTTCAGTGGTATTGATTATATGTTATATGTATGTTACCACAATTTTTTTTGGTGTTTTTTTTTGTTTTTGTTTTTTTTCCCCCTTTATTAGAGAAGTTATGGGTTTACAGAACAATCCTGCATAAAATACAGGATTCCCATACACCATCCCACTGTCAATACCTTGCATTGGTGTGGAACATTTATTATAATTGATGATAACACATTTTTATAATTGTACTTTTAATTAAAATTCATGGTTTAACTTAGGGTTCACTGTATAGAATAGAACCATGGATTCTTTTTTTTTTTACATTTTTTTTAAGGATGTATTTATTTATTTACTTACTTTTATCCATTTTTACCACCCCCTCCCTTCCGTTTTTGCTGTTTTTGTGTCCATTTGCTGGACAACTCTCTTGTCCGTTTCCTGCCCTCTCTTCTCATCCTTCTCCTCCTGTCTTCACTGGGATCTGGTCCTCGGAACATCCGATGTGGGAGAGAAGCATCCTGCTACTGCCTGCGCCACCTTAGTTCCTGTTTTTTTGGCACATCTTGTCTTGGTTCTCCCTTGTGTCACTCTCCTGTTACGTCATCATCTTGCTGCGTGGCTTGCGGGGCCTGGCAGCTCACCCGCTCCTGAGGCCTGGCAAGCGCACCAGCACACGGGGCCTGGTGGCCCACGTGTCTTGTGTATATTTCTTTTTTAAAATTTTTACTGGATGGTCCCAGGGGTCGAACCCAGGTCCCTCCATATGGGAGACGGACGCCCAACCACCCGAACCACATCCGTCCCCCTGCTATATCTCCCAAGGTTGACCAAAGATACCCAAAGTTACAGTTTTTTCCCATACAGGATGGTCATATAATAAATCAGGCTTAGTTTATCACCAGCATTCTAAAAACCAGACCTAGGGAGAAAAACTAGGTCTGGGGACACATGCATGGTCTCTAATAAAGTGAGTGTTTAGCCTACCCTGATTATCACAAAATCAGGACAGCAAGAATATTCACACATGGATTTTTTTTTTTTTTTAATTTTATTCTCTCACCATATATACAACCTAACATTTCCCCTTTTAATCATATTCAGGTATCTATTTCAGTGCTGTTGATTGCATTCACATTGATGTGCCACCCATTACCAAAACATTCCCATCATTCCTAACAGGAACCCTGTACATTTTAACCCTTAACTTCCCCTTCCTTATCCCTACCCTGTGAAGCACAAAACTTTTAAAATTTGGATAATTTTCTGTTTGTTACACTATTGTATTTTTTAAAATAATTTTATTTGGGAGAAGATTTATAAGCTTGATGATTTAGGTAAACAAAACTAACTAAATTCCTATCAATATTTGGTGCTGTCATTTCCTTAACAGTGCATACTCAAAAGTGGCTTCCCAGTACTATATTCAAGCTCTTGGAACTGGAGGAGGCTCTTTCCCACTACTAAGCATAAGCCAATGTATGATATGTGCTATACTTCTTTGCTCATGCTATTCTCTTCTCTATCCCTTCACCTTTAAAAATCTTATCCTTTCTTCCAGACATAATACAAATACCTTTCCTTTAAGCCTACCCCAACTGCCCCAACTAGACATGACTTTACAACACTTTGTTGGTGCTTACAAAATTCTCCCATGTAACTTGAGCACTTGTCTTATCTCTTTACGAGGAAAACAGTTTCTTGAGGGCTATGACTATCTCATTCATCTTTGTATATCACAAATTTAAAACATGTTTAATATGTTGCTTCACCATTAGTGTCTTTTTTTTTTTTTCACCAAGACTGTAAAAGTAATTTAAAAGTAAAATAGGAGAAGAAAGGACTTATGTTTTAATCTAGAGAGTCTTTGATCCAATTAATAATGCTGGAAAAATAAGTATCATCGAGTAAACATATAAGCTCTCTTAGTTGTGCAGACCAGGCATAAAAGTTATATCAATCGAGAATGTCATTCTGATGGAAAGGGAAATCATCAACATGAGTTTCTTGTCTAGTGATAAGCCATCTTAAATCCTTTCTGAAAGCAGGCAAAATATAAAGTGGAAATATATTAGTAGTGATTTAAACTAAATTCATTTAATAAAAATCGGTTCCATTTCTAACCATGTTAAGTTTTGGAACTTCAAGGAGATGCTATGCTCTGTGTACAAAATGTCAGCGTCCCCAAAACAATAAATAAAGCACACTGAAATGCTTTCATTCATAAGTAACCACGCTCAGTTCCAAAACAATTTTAAAAGTAAGTGTTTGAAGCACAGGACACATGGATCCCTACTATTTACAATCTATGTTCCTGATCATCAACTTTATTTCTTAAGCATAGGTTGGCATTCTTTGAAGAATGCCAGGAAAGTGTCAATTAGAAGAGTTCCTCGACCACCACTCCCAAATATATAAAAGGTTTTGAAAATGAACTAATGTCTTAGAAGAAAACCGTGATACAAAAATTACAATGAATTCTCTAGCCTTTAAAACCAGCTCATATATATATATATATTTGGAGGATGTTTCCTCCAGAGGATGAGTGACTGATTGAGTTATATTAATATATTTTAAGTTAATATGAGATTTTCTGTGTATGCTTTTCAAAGACACCAAATAATGCCCCAATAAACACTTTATTAAATAAAAATCCCATTTACGTTGTTGTCAATGTAGTGAATATTACCTGTATATCATCACCATCTCAGCCTTTGCTCTGACACTGTATGATTTTGGGGTATAAGAATCACATCCAGCTGTGCCTCCAACACATTTCAGCTGTGGAATTGGATCCAGTCTACGGGAGGTGGTATATTTGTCACTGTGGAGGGTAAAAGCTTTCACATTCCACAACATTATTTGTTTCTTTCATCTATTTCTCCTCAATAGATGTAAAATCTTTGGGTACAAGACATTCTCTTTTTGTTCCCTGCAATATTCCTAACTCCCAGAAGAATGCCAGGGTCATTCCAGCACAGGGTGGGCCAGAGATCAGCAGAAGGAAAAGGAAGCTGAGGGGAGGGCAGTGTCTGGTTGCTACCGCCGCTGGCCACAGCCATGGCCCTCGCAGAGACGCGCAGCGACCCCAGGGGCCCGGCAGCGGCGAAGGAAAGTCTACAATTTTTTAAAAAAGAGAAATTCACACATCTGAGTAAAGAAGTTTTTTCATACTAAAACGTTTTAAAATGTGAAGTTCATGAGAATTATTACCTTTTACCTCCTGGATTTATGTTGGATATAGCCCAATCTGCTGCTTTTTCATTAAATGTCAACTAAGAAAACTCTGCCACAATTTGAAGAAAACTTTCCACATGCCCAGCTTTTGGCATTTTCTGCAGAGCTCATTTTGGTCAGTGGCCTTTCAAATGTGGATCAGGATTCACAAAATGGTTCATTTGGCTTCTCAGGAACAGTGAAGCTATGGGCCTCTATAGCACGGTAACATATTTATGTCTATGTTTCTGGTATGGATTAACAAATGTTAATTGTGCAAAATGAAAAAAAAAAGTAAGTTCACGCATTCATTTCAACAACTATTTATTGAGTACTTACTAAAGGCCAGGCATAATGCCAGGTGAGGGGTTCCAGCTTTGAACAGAACCAGGGACACTACTGTCATGGAATTTACATGCGAGTGGGGACAAAAGACAACACATGGGTAAATTAACGAGCAACATAATTTCAAACATGTGACTAGAACTCCACACAAAATAAAATGGGGTGCTGTGATAGAGAGTGACAGGGTGGGAAGGGAGTCATTTTAAGTTAGGTGTTTAGGGATGGCCTTGCTGAGGAGATGACATGTGAGCTGACACCTGAATGACAAGAATAAAATTAAGCTAGAAAGATGGGCGGAGGAGATGAACTATAGCTCTCAGCATTCCATGGCTGCCAAATTGCTATCAATTATCCCACCTCATTTCACTCTTACCTCACATGTATCCTCTGCTCTAGCCAGGGCCCTGCCAAGAGTAACAACACTCACCCCTCCATGGAAGGGACATATTTTTCATAAGCCCCAAATTACCCTTCACAAACCTCAACTATCCAGGTGCCTCTTATCTGCAAATCCTACTGTTCCTAAAGGATGACTTTTTAAAAAAAGGGCTGGTTATGTCACTGTTTGGCATCTGAAGAAACCACTCACCCATTCCACACACCTCATCCTGTGAGAAGGAAGCAGAATGTTGAGTGAAGAGGATTCACCAAAGGTATGAAACATGAGCGTGAGTATTTGGACTCCAGTAAAGAGGCGATTTGGGTCCCTGATCTGTGACCTCCTGACATGGTCACTAACTGCATTGTATCCATACTTTTTTTTTTTTTTTACTGGGAGTTCCTGGGGGTCGAAATCGGATCCCTCCATATGGGAGACGGACGCCCAACCATTTGAGCCACATCCATCCCCCATAGCCATACTTTTGAGATCCGATTAAACCTTGTGAGAAGATTCCTTTGCTTATTTCCAGAGGGATTTCTGGTAGCAGAAATTTGAAACTGTGCTGTTGGAGCTAGGGGGAGGGCTTCTGGACCAGCCACTCACATCTGGAAGCAATACTGTCCCTGAGTTTTGGAAGCCTTCTGACATTGTCTTCCCATGCCATGCTTTCTCTTGCCTCTAGACCTGTAGGGTCTTTCATTCTAGAATGCTCATATCTTTCCAATCGGCCATGCAAACATTATCCATCATTCAAAGTCCATCTCTTCCATAAATAGCCTTTCCCAGTGACTTTGGCTTCTCTGGCCCCCTGTTGTGCTCACATATTACCCTCAGAGTGTCTGATTTAGTAGCTCTGTATTCTGATAAAACTCGCCCAGAGATTATGATGATCAGTCTAGTCCAGAAACTTACCTTCCATCTAAGAGGATAGCAAAAAGGGTGGATGAAAGGGGAAGAGACAATTCTGGTCCCCTCTTTGCAACTGCTCTTTGGTGATGGAGAGGCCTTCTTAATTTGGGTGAAATTGATATTTCTAGTACAAGGACACCATTCATGAAATGGGAGATTCTCAAACTTTAGGGGGCAGAAGAATCACCCACAGATGACTAGAAAGCACCAAGGGTGTTTGCCACAAATGCAGATTTCTGGGCACCAGCCCCAGAGGTTTCTTTTTCTATAAATCTTGTTGAGGCCCAGGAATCTGCATTTGTAACAAACATCCTCAGGTAAATGGGATGGTGCTTATCTGTGGATATTTTGAGAAACATTTACAAAACGGAAAGTAAGGACCATCTTCCTCCTCAGCCTTCTTCTTTGTATGATCTGTTTGAAGATGGGATCCTAAAATTCTCATTCATCCAACAAATATTTACTTATGCCAAGTACCATACTAGGCATAGGGATTAGAGCCATAACAATATTTGGAACATAATTATGTTAAAAATTATTTGTTGTTTATCTAAAATTCAAATTGAACAGGACATTCTGTATTTTATCTGGCATGCTAGTTGGGGTGGGGGGGTATTGTGAGGGCTCTGTGGGGCGGGGGATTGTCATAGACTGGGTACTCTGGAAAGCAGACTCTGAGATGGAGTTTAGTTTGCAGGATGTTTATGAGGAAGTGCCCTTAAGAACAGCACATATGGAAGGGAGGAGAAGGAAGCTGGATTGGCCTGAGAAAGAAGGTGAATGCCATGTAGCCCCAACAGCCTCAACCAACTGTACAAGCAGCTGTAGACCAAACTGGTCCTGCAGAGTTGTTCCATGTTGGGCTGAAATGGCTTGGCCTTTGTGTCCCTGCATCCATCCATCACTGGGAATGAACTGCCCCAGGAAGGTTGTGACCTTAGGCAAGGTGCTCTCTGTAGCTGAAGGTTCTCTAACAGCATTCCCAGCAGCTGGGCAAGCCCTTCCTTGAAGGGAGAAGCTGGGCGGTGAATCTCTGTGTCCACCCCAAGAGTTTGACATCTCTCCATGAAGCCAGCCTGGGTTCCAGCCATCAAAATGCAGACGTTAAAAATAATTGAGGGGGGAGCAGATGTGGCTCAAGCAGTTGAGTGCCTGCCTCCAACATGGGAGGTCCTGGGTTTGGTTTCAGGTGCCTCCCAAAGAAAAAAACCAAAACAGACAATGAGCAGATGATGAGCAAAACAAAACAAACAATAACAACTAGCAGACAATGAGCAAAAAAAAACAACAATCAGACAACAAGCGCAAACAATGAGAAAAACAACGAGCAAACAGATGTGGGAGAAATCGGGGGGGGGATTTAATGAGGGGGAGTGGATGTAGCTCAAGTGGTTGAGCGCCTGCTTCCTATGTACAAGGTCCTGAGTTTGATTCCTGATACCTCCTAAAAACAAACAAACAAACAAACAAGTGAATGAAAAAAACAACTTTCATTGGGGAGCAGATGTAGCTTAGTGGTTTAGCTCCTGCTTTCCAGGTACAAGGTTCCAGATTCAATCCCTGTACCTCCTTAAAAAAAAAAAAAATGTGATCTTATTTTATACTTGAGAATTTCAATACCTGGATATAGAGTTTACATTTGTTTGGTAGGAAGCCTCTGGCCTACAGTCATATATTACCACTGGCTTGTTTGAGCTCATCCATAGTGATATTTTTGTAGATACCAACTTTCAAACCCCCTGTTTTAGTTTCCTGGCTGCTAAAGCAAAATACCATGAAGTGGGTTGGCTTAAACAATGGGAATTTATTGGCTGATGGTTTTGAGGCTAGGAGAAGTCCAAAATCAAGGTGTCATCAAGGCGATGCTTTCTCTCAGAAGACTGCATGTGCTGGGGCTGGCTGCCAGTGATCCTTGGTCCTTGACTTTTCTGGCAATGCACATGGTGGCCTCTCCTGGCTTCTTGTTCTGTTGACTTCCAGTTTCTGGCTGCTCTCTGTGGCCTTCCCTATAAGCCCTTCAGTAATAGCATTAAGACCCTTTTTGATATTTTAGACCAGAATAAACATTAAGAACTACTTGAATCAAAAAAAAAAAAAAAAAAAAAAAAAAAAAGACCCAGCTTGATTCATTTGGGCCACACCTTAACTGAAGGAAACTCATCAAATGGTCTTGTTTTCAGTGGGTTCATATCCATAGAAATGGGTCAAGTTTAAGGACATGTTTTCCTGGGGTACATGATTCCAAGCCACCACACCCCTACAGCACAGAAAATTTCTGAGAAGCGAAAGAGCAATTCACAGTGAAACCTCTTAATTTTAAGGGCCAGAGCTGATGAAAAGCTGGGATCAGTGTTTAATCACCGAAGAACCCCTCTGATTCCTAGAGCCTACATGAGTAGTAGAGTGTGTCTCGGAATTACCCTGTCTCTCATTCTCCACTCATTCAGCCAACAAGTACTAATTGACCTTGATCACAGAAATAAGGGCTGTTATTCCCCATGTAGCAGAATTTCTGTGAGCTTTTCATTAGTACAGTATGAGTGAAGATGGAAAGGTTGTTCTTGTAGTAACAAAATCTTGTAGTATGTTTAGATTTTTTTTTTCTTATGTCTTCCAATGTCTCATTTGCGTTTCACTGAGACAGTCATCAAAGTCTCTCTTCCCTCTACATCAATAATTTATTTTTAAAAAAAAATCAACACACTAGTTCCCATAGCAACTTCAAAGGATTACAGCCTGTCTAGGACAAAAGGATTTTCAGAAACTGTTTATGATAGATTCACTAGGCCTTTTAAGAAAAAATAGCTGCTTAAAACATTTAAAAGCTAAAAAAATCCGCATACACAGACTTGGCTGATGGTGTCACGTGGGTGTTTCTGTATTCTAGTATCTTATTGTGGGAAATGGATGAGGCTCAAGAGTTCGGTGTCCATCTACCATATGGAGGCACCGGGGTTCGATCCCTGGGACCTCCCGGTTAGAAGAAAAAAAAAGTAAACACTGGTATCTTATTGCAGTGTAGGAATGGGGCAGAATTCCCTCAGATTTGTAGATGCATCACCATGCTAGGGTACAAGAGTCTGGAGAAAGGGAGTGGGCCTAGCAATAGTGAGAGTAAATCTGTTTTTCTGCTGTAAAATGCCAGGGGGGTCTCTTGAGTCACAGGGCAGTCGTTCCTCATCTTTGCCAAATGTTGGAAGAATGCATAAGGTTTAGTTAGCACATCTCTGATTTTATAGAGGAGTAAAAGAAACTTAGAGAAAAATGATACTTGGGTGAGCAAGGGCCAGAGGAACAGAAGATAGAGACAGATGTGGGTGACCATGAGAACTTACCACTCAGAAGAGCAAAACCGCCTGACCGGCCCCAGCTTCCGCCTTTAGACCCGGCCCCTCTTTGTGCTGGGCCACGCTTCCCATAGGCTGCTCCCCTTCAGTGATAGAGCACAGCGGTGGCACTAAGGCAAGCCCATTCCATCAAGAGGAGCCGACTTTGGCTGGAGGATTCCACATGAGCCTGGCTCAGCCTTCCTTAGAATGCACTGCAGTCTTACAGGCTTCCTAATCCTCCTTCCTCTCCAGTCTCCTTCTATAGGTGTTAGGCCGGCACCACAGTCTAAAGCTCCCCCGGCTTTCTGCACCTTCCCTCAACAATTCTTTTATGCATCTAATTCCATCTTGTCACCTGCATCTGTAATTCCCAAACTACACAGAGGGAATTTTGAAATGGATGGAAAGCAGGGGAAGGTCAAGATATATTTTGAATATGTTGGCCAAAGTCATCTTGGTCTTTAAAGACGTGAAGACTGGAGTCTGGTTAATGCTCAGAAACTTGAGCAGGCAGCTCTGTGAAGTACGTGTGTTCATGATCAAGCTTTAAAAATGCCCCATAGGGAAGCGGCTGTGGCTCAATCAGTAGTGCTCCCGTTTACCATATGGGAGGCCCCGGGTTCGGTTCCTGGGGCCTCCTGGTGAAGGCGGGCCGGGCCCACCGGCGTGGTTGGCTGACCCAGCGAGCACAAGCAGCAAGGGGGGGATAAATGAATAAATAAATAAAATCTTTAAAAAAAAAAAAAAATGCCCCATAAATTCAACTGTTGTTTCTGTCAATTCTCTGACACATATAATGTTAGAAAACCTTTTAGTAGCAGAGGAGAGGCAAAACAAAGCACCAAAGTTCTTTAAAAATAGCTTGCATCTATAAGTCTTTTCACAGGTTTCTGTTTTACTAAAATTATATTGTGAACTGGGTTCTCTGCCTATAAATATCCCAGCATCTCTTCAATCCACCTCCTCTCTTTCATCTCCATTGTCACTATTTTCCCTTATGCCCTCATCATTTCTCACCAGGATTATTTCAACAGCCTCCACCTGGTCTTCCTGCCGCCTTCCTCACTGCTCTCGGGGGAGGGGAGTTGACTTTTCTAAAACACAAATTTGACCATGCCAGTGCTATGCTGCTCATTGCTTTCGAGATAAAATCGAACTCTTTAGATTATAAGACCCTCACTTCTGCATACTTGTCTGGTCCTATTACCCTTCACTCCTTTCAGATGGAAGGACTTCTTGGAAACTTAGAGCATTTTCTTACAGCAGCCTGATATACCCTGATGAAGTCGAGAGATGGAGAGAGAGAGAGAGAGAATGAATGTAGGTCTCAAACAGAATTGTGGGTGTGGCTTTTGGCCCACGAAGCAAACTGGAACCAGAAAGATAGAAAACTGACAAAATTTTTGAGTGAGCTGCACCAGTGGAAGCACCACCAACCTAATGAACCCAGGGACGGAACTGTTCAAAGTAGGAAATGATCTCTGAGCCTGTAGGAAAGAGGCTAAGAGCATTGCTCTATGATCCTGTTTTCCAGCAGCATCTTCAAAAATGGAGAGGGAGGCGATGGAAAAGGAAGAAGTTCCCTGAGGCAGTCAAGAGCCCTAGAGGACAGTGGGATGGGGAGCTACTTCCAGGGAGCAGAACTGGAGCCTGGTTAAGGAACCTTCCCCAACTCTCTGATGCGAGTGGAGGGGCTCGAGACATTTGTCCAGAGATCTTCAGAATTCCTATGCACCAGTGACTGCCATGTGCGCCGTATCCTTCCCCGTTTAGAATGGGAGTGTTTGTCACTGTTATTCTGTCCCTGTTTCACCCTTTCAATGTTTGTTGTGTTGCGGGGACATGCTGTCTTTTTAGTTCATGGTTCCCTGATTGAAAGGAGCCATTTCTGGATCCGTAGATTATGAGTTCCTGGACTTCAAGCCTGAGGCTATTATTGAATGAGACTTCCCTGTTTATTGCTGTTTTTCCATAGGCCTGGCACTTGAGGAAAGTTTGGATGCGAGGTCTTTTGAGTTTCTTGAAAATGCTTCTCCACTGTTGCCAATTCTTACAATAAATCTCTTACTATTGACACACACACACTTGCTGTTAGTTCTGTTTCTCTGGAGAACCCTGGCTAATACAGTGTATCTCTTCATTTTAGATTATGGCTTTAAACATAACTTCTGTTCTATTTTTTGTAGTCTTCTTCAAGGATTCCATTGATATCAATGATATGTATCTTGAATTTTTTTGTTTATCCTCCATTTCAGCCATTTCTCTCTGAACGTTTTTGCTTCTTTCTTTACTTAATTAATTTTCTTGTTAATTTTCCTGCCTCTCCTCAATGCTCTTTATTAAAAATTTCTTTTGAGTCTATTTGTAATTTATCCTTCATTCCTGAGATGATTTTGTCTTTCTTTCATTCTTTCCTGAGTTCAAGCAACTCATTTGTTTATTTATTTATTTACTTTTTATTTCCTCCTGTTACTTTGTCCATTTCTGCTCTTGGTTTTCAAATTTCTGATTCAAGATGTTTTTTCATATTTCCAAATGTTTGTTTGAGTATGTTTAATTCTGTTTGGAATTTTGTGTGTTTCTTTTCTGCTTTATGGTTGTTTTTTTTTTTTTTTTTTTTTAAGATTTATTTATTTTATTTATTTATTTCTCCTCCCCTCCCACCCTGTTGTTGTTTTTTTGTTTGTTTGTTTGTTTTTTGCACTTGCTGTCTGTCTGATCTGTGTGTTCTTCTGTGTCTGCTTGTCTTCTCTTTAGGCAGCACCAGGAACTGATCCTGGGACCTTTCAGAGTGGGAGAGAGGTGCTCAGTTGCTTGTACCACCTCAGTTCCCTGGTCTGCTGTGTCTCTTATTGTCTCTCCTCTGTGTCTCTCTCTTTTTTTTTTTTTTTTTTTGCATCATCTTGTTACACCAGCTCTCTGCTTGGGGCAGCACTCCTGCATGGACCAGCTCTCCACTCTGGCCAGCTCACCGTGTGGGCCGGCTTGCCTTCACCAGGAGGCACTGGGAATCGAACCCTGGACCTTCTATATGGTAGATGGGAGCCCAATTGCTTGAGCCACATCTGCTTCCCTATGGTTGCTTTTTTGTGTAGAGAATTTTCACCAACTAAAATGCTTTTCTTCTAAAAGGGGCTTTGTAAGGATTTAAGATGCTTTCATCCAATCATTTCATGGATTTAAAGCAATTTACCATTCCTAGTTCAAGGGAACCCTCTTCTGTCAGTGTTGCGAAGTACAGTTCCTTTAGTGAGTGGATCGCTTTTTCTTTTGGTTGGGATTGGGGTGGGAGAATAATTTAGTGTTTTCCTTTTTATTATGTACTTATTTCAATTTCAAAACCTCCTGTCCTATGGATGTTGTCCTCTTTTATTTTCGTGAATATTTTAAACAGATTTATTTCAAAGTCCTTCTCATATTCTTCCAGTATCTGTTACCCCAGGATGTAAATGTTCTCATTTGTGACTATCTTTCATTGCTTTAAATGTACTTTTAAACTTTTGGTGGAAAACTTCTTTTGCATGGGAATATTCTCCCACACCTGCCATGCCTGGGAGGGTTTTCTTGGCTGCCTCAGCCTTAGTCTCATGCTGTATGTTCACACTTGAGTTCAGATCTCCCCATTTCTGGGGTGACATTCTCCATAGCCTACACAGTTCAGGCCAGGAAGGGGACTCTGCTTTGGATACTGCCCCTGAGCAAGTATTGTATTTCTACCACATTCTAGATGTATGGCTGGAGCTCTGTCAGCTACTGTCCTTGGGCAGGAAGCCCTGCTCAAATTCCTGTTACCAGGGGGTTCCTTCCGTCCAGCCCCTGAGGGTATTTAACCCCAGTCCTGCTTGCCTCCTTCCAGTCCCACCTTTTGTCCCTGTGTTTTTATACTTTGTTTATAGCCAAAGTTTTACTCTGTGTTTTGAGACACTGAAATTTTCCTCTTGTTATTTGAGTGAGGCATATAAATATATATATTTAAATGTCTTATCTCTGATTTGATGTATTGAAAGTAATATGAATATAGTTACTTAGAGACCTCTATCCAGATGTCCTTAGGTTTATTAAATGGTGAGAATGACAATTCTTATCTGAACTCAAAATATGGCCTTTGATCCAGTAATTCTGCTCCTAGAAATCTCACTTAAGGAAGTAATCCAAAAGGTGATGGAAAAAAGTTTCATGTACAAATATGTTCATGACAGTATTATTTAGGATGATAAAAATTTGGATATAATCTAAATGTTTCCCTCAAATAAGGGACTATTTCATAAATATATCCACACAATGTAATATTATACAGTTATTAAACATAATTTACAAAGACTGTATAATAAAAAAATGCTTGTGTGTGTACCAGAATAGAGGGAACACACAATCAGTGCCCAGGAAATTGTCATTAGCCATTTTTTGTTTTATTTTTTTACCAGTGTGTTTTTTAAAAAAGGCATAAAGGGGAGCAGATGTGGTGCATGCAGTTGAGCACCCGCCTCCCACATGGGAAATCAGTTCCTGGTGCCTCCTAAAGAAGACAAATAAATATGCAGTGAGCAGACATCAAGCAAAAAACACACATACACAAAAACCCCCAAAAACAACAATGAGCAGACAACAAGCAAAAAATACAATGAGCAGACAACGAGCAAAAACAAATGATCAAGGAGCAGATGTGGCTCAAGCAGTTGAGCGTCCGCCTCCCACACAGGAGATTTTGGGTTCAGTTCCCGGTGCCTCCTAAAGAAAAAACAAACAATGAGCAGACAATGAGCAAAAAACAAAAAGTAGACAATGAGTGCAAACAATGAGCAAAAATGAGGAAACAGATGAGGGAGCCATGGGCCAGGGCAGGGAGGAATAAAAAGAATGGCAAGAAATCACACCAAAATGCTAAAAGGTTGTTGTTTCTTAGTGGTTTTTTCCATTTATTTTCTGTATTTTCAAAAATCTTTGTTATGCATAAAAAAAGACCTAAATAAGTATGTTGACAAAGATTTGAATGATAGAGGAAAGGAATTTTAAGTTGGGCATGGTTTTTATGATTATAGAGCATGAAATGGCATACCACAAAATGATTGCTTATAAAGTATCGTTCTTATAGGCCACAAACACCAGAGAAAGCTTTTGTCTTATGGGATTATTTTCTGTAACTCAGTTGATTTTCAGCAGCAAGGCACAAGTAGCGCAAGGTTGGGGATACAGAGCAAAGGGGCAGGACTCAGAATGGCAGATGGTAAGTACCAGGCTAATGGCCGGGAGCCAGGCTCAGATAAAGATAAGGGCAAACCAGGAGACCACACCAGGGCAATCGATTGGTAGGAGACCTAATGGGAATCAACATTTATCAGGGGTTGTTGAATTTGTGCCAGGCACTGTTTTCGACCCTGAAAATACAGGTGGCTAAGACTGACACAGTTCTTGCTTTCATGAAGCTTATAGTCTAGGGTACGATCTGATAAACTTTTGCAAAGAGCCAGATAGCACAAATTTTAGGTCTTGCAGGGCCCTGCAATCTCAGATAGTACAAATTTTAGGTCTTGCAGGGCCCTGCAATCTCTTTTGCAACCACTCAACTCTGCTATTGTAGGACAAAAGTAGCCACAGACAGTAGTAAACGATGGTTGTGGCTGAGTTCCAATAAAGTTTTATTTACAAAAACAGGTGTGACCAGGAGCTGGGTTTAGTGAGTTGGACATAGTTTGCCAATACCTGCACTGGGAGTGAGACAGACAGTAACCAAGTAAACAAATCAATAAGATATTTATAGATTGTGATCATCGTCAGGAAAGAAATTAAAAGGGTGATATGCCAGTGACTTACTGGGGGGGGGGCTACTTTATATTTTATCTTTAGTAGGTATGACATCTATAGAGTAAATGCCCACATCTCAAGATATGAAATGTTCGTGTACTCCAGAACCGAGTCTTGAAGGATCAAAATGATCCATCCATCCAAAAGGCTGCTGAGGGGGACACATCCCAGGCAGAAGGGAAAGCAAATTCAAGCTCCTGAGACAGGAAAAAGTCTGGCATTTTCCAGGAACAGACAGGGGTTCCACCTGGCTGGACAGCAGTGAACAAGGGATAGAGTGAAATATGTGGCCAGAGACAAATCCTACAGATCTTACAGGTTATGGTAAACATTTCATATTTTATTTGAAATGTAATGAGAGAGCAACAGAGGGCTTTAAACAGGGTTGGCATAGCTGACTGAAGTTTTAAGATGATCAGTGAACCAATTTCATGTCTTGTTTCTGGGCTTTTCCATGATGGTGTTTGGTTGGGGCTGGGGGCAGGGGAGGGAGTTGGGAGTTTCCAGCTTCAACTGGAGCTGAGGTGGGATACAGGCAAAAAAAAACATTCAAAGAACACCAATACTACATACATACAGTATGCTGAACATTGATTTGTTTAATAAAACATTTTTTTTGAAATATTACTGTAACAGGATTTATTGACACTTGTTTCAGAACACTTAATTAGTGGATGCTTTAAGATTTGTGTGTTAACTATAAACAAGGGCCTGAAAAAATTCAAGCAGGGAGCCTAAAGGTGGGGTCAATTGGCAGACTCAGACCTGAGAGCAGCAGATAAGACAGGTAGTGAGGTGGAGGATGGAGGCCCACAGGTAATGCTGGAGGTGAGTACCAGAATAGAGGGAACACACAATCAGTGCCCAGGAAAAGACAGTCTGCAGTTGTGTAGCAGGAACCAGAGAGGTTTGCTTTGATTTTGTGTGGCTCTGCTCTTATTTGAGTGTTTGAAGGCATATTGCAGGGAGTAGCTAAAGGGTGTCCTATGCTGGGCTCCAGGTGAAGGGAGACAGAGGCAGAAGGTGTGGAGCGTGCAGAGGCAATTAGACAGAAGATAACCATTTGAGGTTCAGACCCTTCCTTCCTTCCTACCTTTCCTCCCCATTTTTTTTTTCTTTAAGATAGAGGGCATGAGGGAAAAGATATTTAATCAGTGGGTGCTACCTTATTAGGATTGCAGTGGGACAACCTTATATGAAATGTACTGTTCATTACTTATTTGAAATTCAAATTTAACTGGGTGTCTAGAATTTTCATTTGCTAAATCTGAGCATCCTCCACTTTATGGCTTTGGTTTTGCCACTTCAGTCTCAGTGAGTTCATCTTCTGAATCACTGCCTGCTAATTTGAGTGGCCACCAGGAGGCAGTGGGGGGCATTCATCCTGCAATATGAGGGCGTTCTCTGAGATTCTAGGTGGCCCTGAGACTCCCTACCTACCTCTCCTTCCATCCCTCCTGATGCCTACCCTCAGTTCAACCACAACTTTCCATTGCTCACTCCTGTAAAATAGCTAAACTCTACAGAAACATCTAAAACCCCTTTTAAAGTTCAAAAGAATCCATAATATAAGATGCATCCTGCCTTCCTAATGAATTGCAATAAAAAAAATTAATCCATTTTCCTTTAAAAACCTGAATTCAAAGATTCCCAGCTCCTGTCACTCGCCTCGACCCGGGCGGCCCCTCCCAGCGTTCCTTCCTGCCCCTCGTCTGCTCGGGTTCTCTGCTAGCTCTCTCCCTCCCTTTTCTTCCTTAGCTCATCACTATGGTTACATATGGACTTGTTTCTGTGGTGCCCTCTTCCCTAGCCTGTTTCTGAGATAATTTCCCCAGTGAATTCCAACTCCACTCAGTTATCTCTACCCTTAACCTCCTTCAATGGAGAGAATGAGCATTCCAGCAGCTCAGAGATCAAAATTCTTTCTATCTGTAACCAGGAGACTTTCTCTCTAGCTAATGCTACCTCTTCTTTTTGCTTTTCTTCTCTATGGGGAAGAGCCTCTCCTGACCCTGTGCCTCTGACTCGTCTAAACCTAAATCCACATTCAACACTGAGCTCACTAAGCCTCTTGGCCTTGTGGCTATAACAAGATGGTTTTCTTCTTTGAATGCCTCAATTCTGGAAGTTAAAAGGGTTCCCTTATGAGAGAACAATGACTTGAGCAAAGAACATGGGCCCTGTCAACAGGGTAGACCTCAGCCAGGTCAGTTAGGCCCCAGGGAAACACTTAGAGGGCAGCCTAGAACTGTGAAATGAGATGCTGAAGCCAAAGTCCCCTAGAGAAAGAAACCATGCAAGAGTGGAAACATATACGGCAGTGTTCAAGCAGCCATGATGATTCCAGAAAGCTTTTGGTATAGGGAAGCAGAGATTAGAAACAGCAGAGTTCTGGTAAGTATTTGTTTGGCCTTTGGTAACTTGAGATTCTGTTTTAGGTCATTTTTCAAGCTTCCTGTGAGGTACAAGGTAATCTACACAAATTATGCAAATGCTCGTTGAAAGGAAGAAGCAAAACTATGTTAGAGTCTTCTATAATTTTACTGAAACTATGATTCATGGAGTCCATTCTCAAAGAATAGTGCATCAAATGAATACAGTCCAGCAACATTTCTTTAACATCATGAAAGGGCTGTAACGCAGAGGAGCGCTTCTTAACATCCACATGTTCTCTCCCACCTACTGCCCTTACACAGCTCCTGCTGGGCCTCGCTCATCCAAATATGCATTCTGACACCCACTTCTAGTAGAACCTGTGAGTTTATTTGTGCTGTTCTTCTCCTCCCAATTCTGCTTCATGGGAGCCCCCAAACAGGATTCTGCTGGGAGGGCTGCAGGAGAAGGAAAAATTGAGCTGAAAAAGCCAGAACCTTCTAGCTGGAAAGCCAGGGGAAGGGCTGGGAACACGTTGACAGTAACAATTTTGCCTAGTTGGATGTACATTTTGATAACAAAACTATAATATATCCTTCATGCCATTTGTGTTGGTATGAAGCAGACCCTTTGATTGCCTGTCTGTGACCCTTGCCTTCACCATCACCTGAATCAGAAAACTGACCTCCCTGATAGGTCAAAAGAGGGCAGAAGATCTATTGGGAAGATGAAAGTGATTATTGCTAATTGAAAACTTTTCCCAAGTGCCAACTGGCAACACAACTGGAAAAAGACCTTGAATAAAAGGGGGAAA